>JAOVYX010018904.1:0-19340 GCA_035668315.1 Drosera spatulata
GATTCGAAGAAGGAATCAGCAAGAACAAATCTGGTTCATGACATCGGGGTTAGCCTCCAATGGAAGTCACCTGTTCGCTGAAAAAGGAGCGCGACTGTTCTCTGGAGATCTGGAGAACTGCGACGGTTGTCGGAGACGAAGAGAGGCGGCGGCGATGGCGATCGCAACAGCGGCGACGATGACTGCGATTATGGTTGGTGGTGTTCGGTGCTGGACGGCGAAAGGCAGCAATGGTGGTGGTGTAGATCTAGGTTTTTTTGTTGACAGGCGACGGCTAGGGTTTTACATTTATGTTTCAAGATTGTTAAAGAGCATATTTTTAGGCTTGAAACATAACACCCAAGGTATCTAATTTGGAATACCAAGATCGCTGTTTACAACCTAGTATATATAGAAGACTAGGCTTACAATAATGGGATATTTTTAAACATTTAAAATATACTCTATCTAATGAATACAAATCTTATTTTTATGGCGTATATTGGGAAACTTATTATTAAAAATATATCATAATATTCCTCAACATAAGATTTGTTGTTTTATAGTTGCAAGTAGTCACATGCTTTGAGTTTTTTTTTTCTTTTTGGAAGATGGTTCTGCAGCCATGAATCCATGTTTTGAGATTTTGGTTATTCTTGTTGTTATCTTAGTTTATTTGTTTATGCTTTAAATTTTTCTAAAGATTGTTTTTTTGTTGTTGTGGATTAGCAAGGCATGGCTGATTTCACAGTAGAGATTCACCATGGAGGTAGGTTTCTGAACGAGCCAAAGAATATATAGATAAGATGGACGTGTTTCATATTATGTCAATATCGATGAGGATAAGATTTCGATGTTTGAACTCGAAGCTCTAGTGACCGAATTGGGTTATGAGAAGAATTTCTTCATTTGGTTCAGTAGACCCGGTAAAAGTTTTGATGCTATCGGATCCGACAGTCATGTGCTATCATGTTTGTTTTGTCAAGAGCTTCAAAAATTGTTGTTCTGTACATAGAGCATCTTGACCTCATTGGATTTGGCAGTGCTTCTACTCCACAACCACATGAAGGTAATTATCATAGTGATTACAGTGAAAGCTGTGACATTGAAAACAGTCTTGCTCTTGTCATAGACGACCATCCGCTGAATCCAAAGGACGTATACATTGGAGATGTAGAAGTTCCAGATACAGAGTCTTTATATGAGGATAGCGATGAGTTGGGTACGCCCTGCAATAGTGACTGCAATAGCGACGATGAATAGAGCAGCCAAGAAAAGTATATTGAAGCGATGCCATTTGATATTAATTCAAGACCAACTTTTGAGCTCGGGATGAAATTTGCTAACCATATTGAGTTCAGGAAAGCAGTAAAGCAGCTCAGCATTGTAGATAGATTTCAACTCAAGTTTAAGAGGAATGAGTCCAATAAAATAAGCATATGGTGCGAGAAGGAATGCGGTTGGAGGATCTACGCTTCAAAAGATGAAACTGGATTTGTTATCCGCAGCTACCGGCCTAAACATTCATGTCCTAAAGACAATACAAACAGCTTTGCTGATTCCACATGGCTTGCCGAAAGGTAAATTTATCACCATTAACTTTTATATCTTTCATATGATATTTTATCTACTAAAAAACCTTCGTCTTCATTTGATAGATATGTCGACTCTATCAGAAATGATCCAAACTGGAAGATAAGTGCTTTCCAGAGAAGGGTGCAGAAAGATTTGCAAATTGATGCTTCATTAACACAAGTTTACAGGGCAAAGAGAAAAGCGCTTCAATTTATTCATGGACATGACTTAGATCAATTCTCTCTACTTTGGGATTATTGTGAATTATTGAGAATAAGAAATCCTGGAAATGTGGTCGGAATGAATGTTGAAACCGAAGGAAGTAATGAGTTTCCAACATTCAAAAGAATTTTTATTGCTTATTCAGCTTGCATCAAGGGTTTTTTCTGGATGGATGTAGGCCATTTATTGGACTTGACGGTCGTCATCTAAGGAACGGACTTAGTCTAATCCTTCTATCCGCTGGAGGAAGGGACCCAAATAACCAGATGTTTCCTATAGCCATTACTATAGTCGAAGGAGAAACACTTGAAACTTGGACATTGTTCATGGAGAAGCTTTTCGAAGCAATTGGTCCAATTGAAGAGCATGGTTGTACATTTATATCCAATAGACAAAAGGTAGAACTGAAAATCGTTTCTTTTTGAATAATCCGAGAATCGCATTTTAGTTTCATTGTATGAACTTTCAAACTTGTAGGGGCTTGCACAAGTGTCTGAGAGATTATATCCACAAGCTGATAACAGGTATTTCCAACAACAAATCTCCGAAAAGAAATTTCTGGGATCAGATTTTGTTATTTGAACTTAATGCTTATGATCTGATCGTATGACAATCTATTATTATAATGCTATAGGTTCTGTGTGCGTCATTTGTATGCCAACTTCAAAGATGGAGGATTCGAAGGAAAATATCTTAAAGATCTACTTTAGTAAGCTGCAAGAAGTTGTAAAGATTGTGATTTTGATATGGCTATGAAGAAGATAAAGGCGGAAAACGTTGATGCTTATAATTACTTGAGTGCCCTTGACAGGAAGCAGTGGTCAAGAGCTTACTTTAGAACAAAGTCGAAGTCTGACTTGTTGTGCAATAACATGTCCGAGAGTTTCAACAACTATATCAGAGATGCGAGAGAAAAGCCGATTGTGACTTTGTTAGAAACAATAAGAAAGATGTTGATGAAGAGGCTCTGTGAGAAGAAAGAGAAGATGTTACAGCAAAATGGGAACTTATGTCCGAAGATTGTGAAGAAGTTGGAGAAGATTAAAGAGAAAGCTTTTCATTGCACATTGATATACTCAGGAAACAGCAAGTATGAGGTTATTTGAGTTGATCATGGCTAGACAGTGGACCTAGATGGAAAGACATGAAAATGCTCACAATGGGACCTTACTGGCATTCCGTGCAAGCATGCTGTAGCAGCAATTTATCATCAAATTTCAAGTCCAGAGTGCTTTGTGGATCCTTGCTATAGTGTAGAGATGTATCTCAAAGCTTACAACTTTAGCATATGCCCAATACCTGACTCTAGGTTGTGGCCACATACAGGTTTTGGCAAGATACTACCACCAGGGTATAAGTCCCTTTCTGGTAGGCCAAAGAAAGCTCGGAGAAAGGGCAATGATGAAC
This sequence comes from Drosera spatulata, assembly GCA_035668315.1. Classification (NCBI taxonomy): domain Eukaryota; kingdom Viridiplantae; phylum Streptophyta; class Magnoliopsida; order Caryophyllales; family Droseraceae; genus Drosera; species Drosera spatulata. Next base: position 3,184 of record JAOVYX010018904.1, read on the forward strand.
CGCAAACTCAGAAGAGGTTAGTCCGATCAGGGTACAAGGTTACGTGTTCAAAATGTGGCAGAACTGGGCATAATAGCAGAAAATGCAATGGGAAAAGAACGCCAACTGAAGTGAGAAGTGTACTTGAACCACCAAGCCAGGGAAGACCAAAAATTCCAGCTGGACAAATGGGAAGTAAAAGTAGGAAGTTTGATGATCTAAGTACTTCTCGAGCCACAGTTTGTGCAGGTCTTACTTCACATGTTGCGGATAGAGGAACCATTAGGAGAAGAGGGACGGGCGCAAGAAACAGAGATAAGGGGAAGGCACCACAAAGCCAATAAGCATCAGATGAACAATGTTTCCTAACATTCTATATGGTTTTTGAAGTTCTGTAATAGGAAGCATATGTTCTATGTTTTCTTATGTTTTTGTCATGTTGAACGATTCTTGTCATCATGTTCAATGGTTTCTTATATTTTTTGTAATGTTAAAACGATTGTTGCAGTTATGTTCAAATGGTTATGTTTTTGTCATCATGTTAAAAATTGAAGGGTTGTTGAAGCCAACCAAAACCGTTGAAAAAATGTTGAAACCAACATGAAAAAGAGATTTCGTCCACAAATATTAAAGGGGTTTTCTGTCCAAAATTTGAAAAATAAAGCTCACGGATCTCATCTTGCAATCAAATCTAACGGCAAGCATGGATGCGTTCAAAACAAAAAACGTAGGCTCTTTTATTGTCCAATTTTAAAACCTAAGGGAGTTATCTGTTTTTTTTTGTTTTTGTTTTTTAACCTCGGGGAAGTTATGTGAAATTTACCTATCAAGAATGTGAAAGAACCAAGTCTCTCTATTGGGTGGACCACTCTGGTTTCTTATCTTTGACAAAAGAACGTTTGGCAAGTGATTTCCATTTGTTGGTGTCCAACTCTACAATTGTCTGGAGTACAAAGGAAAATCCCTTGCTCTCTTCTTACCTTAATTAAAAAACTTCAGTAGTAGAAAATTAAGAAGAAATGGTACAACTATTCTGTCTGTGTTCAAACACTCACACGGAGAGTAACCAATTTAGCAATCACAAGTAGACTCTATAATCTATCTAGACTTGATAATAATATAAGTGGTGCCATTCCAACAAGTATATACAAGCTTCAGACTTTGACCCCATCCATCTCCTTTCATTTCTTCAGGCTTCTTGGTTTCAATTTTGAGCAGGTGAGCTGATTTCATTCTTGTTTCTCTTGCATGTTCTTGTTGCTGCTGTTTTTTCTGTTGTTGTTTCCATTTGTTGTCTGTTTACTGGATTTGATTATTTTAGAGCTTCTTTGTGCTGTCATATGGTTGCCCAGATGTGCATTAAGTTGAGATTTGGACTCACCTACTACTCTTAAAAGGTGAAAATGAGACAGATTCACTTAGTAGGGTGTCTTATTCATATGGATTTGCATGAATTTTTGTCTCTTGTATGTTGGCTTTTGTCTCAAAGGCAATACAAACTGATCTGCTTTCATCCAATCGCCTCGAATTTGATCTGAATGATTATTCACCCATCCGCTGGTGTTTCGAGTTTGAATCCGAGTTATGGAACATGATGTAGAATTTGCTGTTGTAAATTGAGATCTATGTTGAGAGATGGGTGCTGTGCTTTGACTCTTGAGTCTTGACTGTATCAAAATTTAGCAAGCAACAATTTGTTTGTGGAATCATGGTGATTTTCCTTGTCAGATTCGTTTATGTGATTTCAGAGCTGGTGCAGGTCGCCTTCTTGGGTCCGATATGAAGAAGGGAAAGGAGGAAGAGAGTAACGCGGCTAAGCCATCTGAGAGAGAAGTTTTTGAGCTTTCTGGTCCTCTGCACCTCACTTTTGTCGACTGGTAACTCTCCATTGCCATCTGAACTTTCTGCTTTGTTCAATCTGTTGCTGAAGTGGAATTGCACTTTCCGGAAGTCATTATGATGAACTTAAGCTATGGTATTTCTTAGTCCTCTATTAAAACCTAAATTCTTGGCGTGGGGAGTCTGAGGGAGCTGTAGAAGTAGACGTGACTAAATGTCACGAGTTCATATCCTACCATCACTGATACTAACATTAGTAGTATAATATTGGGATAGCCTTCACCTGAAAGCTTCATGGACAAAGTCGAGCTACTGGTGATTTGCGTTGGATGAGGTTGACCTCTGTTTCATCCTTTGTTTCTGTATCGTTTGGTGACATTGAAATACGCTGTCATCATGCCTTTAATGGTATCTCTCTTTCAGTTGGCCGCCAGATGATTACCCTTTTCACCATGAACTAAACTTGGAATACCTGACATGTTTACATCAGGAGACTACCTGAACACCGGAGATCAGTTGCGGCCAGCCTAGTCCAAGGAGTGTACATTTTAGAGCTAGACAGGCAGCAAAACCGCCAAGGCACCACTGCCCTTGCTTCAGCGTGGTGAGAACATTTCAACTTCCAACTCATCCAGGTTCTAGTCGACAAGGCAGATTCATCCACTTTTGGTACCATATACCAATATAAGCAGGCTCCTTATCTGAATGTCCCTTATCCAGTTCCTAGCTATGTAGTCGCATTTCGTGGAACAATCACGAAACCGGACTCCAGGGCACGAGACATCAAGTTGGATTTACAATTTGTTTGGACTGACTCGGTGCTCACGCTATAAGGCCGGGTTACAAGCGATCGAAGGGTTGGTCTCCCAGGTTGGCCCATCCAATGTTTGGTTAGCCGGACACTCCCTAGGCGCAGCAATAGCTCTCCAAGCGGGGAAACATATGGCCAAAAGAGGATGCTACGTCGAGACATATCTCTTCAATCCTCCATTCAGCTCCCTGCCCTTGGAGAAGATCAAAGACCCTTGGTTGAAGGACGGACTCGCTACATGGGTAGTCTAATAACCGCCGGGCTTGCCACCCTTGTCAAGGGCATTAGTAGCAGCACCAATAGTATTACTGGTGCTGCCATTCACGGGCCCCAGAACAATGACCCGTCGGGTTATATTCTTGGGTCCCGTACCTTTTCATCAACCCGGAGGACCCCATATGCCTGGAGTACGTCGGGTACTTCGAGTACCGTGACAAGATGGTGGCGATGGGCAGGGGAGGGATCGAGAGGATAGCCGCGCAGAGCTCGATAGTGAGCCTGGTGTCGGGCGTGATGGGACGGGACGGCGAGGCAGCTCATCTGTTGCCTAGTGCGTTTGTGACTAGTAATATGAGTCCAGCTGAGGATTTCAAGAAGGCTCATGGGATTCATCAGTGGTGGAGTCCTCATCCTTATTGGCACTCCAAATTCTATCAGCTTAGATAGAGTGTCTATATCAGCATTTTGGAGAATTGAACTTTAAAGGTAAAAGATTTGATTGTTTTAATCTCTTCAAAAGGAGACTACGGGTGTTTAAGATCATTAGTTTACAGCAAAATGTTAGGTTTTGGATTGATGATGTAAGATTCTACTATCATTTTCCAATGAACTTATGTAGAACTGAAAAGCGAAACCCATGATGTCGTCGTGTTTGTACGAAGTGATTCCTTTATGTTACTTTAACGATAAGTTAGATTATCATCGGCTTATCGACATTTTTGTGTCCTGTTAGGAAAAACGGACGACATTCCAGGATAATTGATGTATAAAGCCAAAAGGTAAATCCCTTAGTCCCTCTGCCGTTTCTTTCCTGTGCTATCTTTCTCATCAATGGCACACAAGACCTTCGTTTAATCTTCTTCGCTCAACCTGATGAAGATGACTGAAAATTCAAGCCTAGAAGAGTTAGTGAAACTTGGTTGTCTTGCATTTATGGATTTAGAAACATAAAGAGTAATGTCCAGCTAAGCGAAAGACTATTTGTTGATTGCTGAATATCACAAAAGGTGCATAAATTTGTGTCAAAATCAAACATTATGTGAGAAAAGATGTGTTGGAAAAATGAATTGCATGCCATGTGAGAAATCCAGCTACCTTGTGCGTTTGTTTGTTGCTTGGCTGAGATTGAGCCGCCCTCAGCACATTGATCGGATGCAATACTGCTATCCATAGTTTAGACTTAAGCTATGCCCGAAACAATATATGTACCATTTATAAATGATACTCCCTCCGTCCCATAATATAAGAAACGATTTGGTGAAGAATTTATATGTTTATTGAATTTTTATGTAACTTGACGAAGAAAAAATATTTTTAAATGATAATGAGACTTAATTATAGCAGTTGGAAGTGAAAATAGTAGATGTACGGTAAAAGACGATGATTGTCTTGATACTTTAAAATGTGAAAAGGTTACTAGATCGAAGTTGGAAGTTGGCTCAGTGGTTTAGTGGTTTAGTGGAATTGACTCGGGGATAAGCCGCTCTGCCCCCTAAGTATGAGGTTAAGGGTTCTACACGTGAGGGAAGCGGAAATAACCTTTCTATCCTTTAATGCATACATCACCTCTCTTGCAAGGACATAACATTCCGAGAGGGAAAAAAAGAAAGAAAAAAGAGTTTGTGAGATTTTTTAGAAATCGTTTTTGTTTTTTAAATTCTTACAATCAGTGTTACAACCACCACTCAAGCAAACACGAACATCAATCTCAAAAGTTACGAATCAAAAACCAATTGGAGTGATTTGAAGCAATACAAGATAACAAAATTAGGGTTCTTTATGTTGAATGATTTTTGATTCCAATTGGTTCAAATGTAAGAGAGAGAGAGAGATTAGGGTTCATTTTTTTTTTTGTATTGAATTTGGTTGTGTTGATTCTCTAAATTATTCAGACCCCGTCTTGACAGCATGATCGAAAGGTCTGGAGGTGAGTTGCAGTTTGCTTATTCTGACAATTACTTTTTTTTTTTCCCCCTCAACTTGTGAGAGCTAGAGATGAAAACAGAACTTGGTTTTTTTTTTTTTTCTTCAAAAATGTTGCGTTGTAGCAGCAGGAATGACCACAAATCATTTTTCGAATAAATAAATATTATCTATATTGGGAGTAACACGTAGCTTTAGACCAATGCCCTTCTCGCACTTGAGGCTTGATTGAGGTGTGAGTCAAGCCGTAATGGTCCATCTCATACCAAACACAGTATATAAAAAGGTGAAAGATTTAAGCACGTGACCTATTGTTGTCATCGGAAATTCAGACTTATGTCATCGGAATTTGTGGGAGTACTAAATGTCTACGTAATCGACTCTCGGGGAATTTCTGATTTCGCACTTCACTTTGCACTTTGTGCTAGGTGTTTTTGTGATGTAGCTATGCACCGTCAGATATTGCTGAAAAAGTTTATGTGTCACCTTTTGCCAAAGGTCTCCCTCCCGGGACATATGTAACAGTACCATAGTGGCATAGTGGAAAAAGCTGCTACACATTTGCCCCGTCGGACCACAAACTAGCTAGGATGACATTGACTTCTCACCAGCGACATTCCCCTCATGGATGATCTAAAAGAACTTCATAGTAAAATTCTTAATCAAGCATTTGGTCAGGATGAAATTATCCAATTCTGGATTCGAGTTGAGAAAGATCCATAATTAAGATAAAGTCTCGTATTTTTGTTGTCTTTATCCAAAAGACTAGAATTCGAAATCTTTTTTAAGAGAACCAAGCTCCCTGTTGTTTGGACCATCACGTATTGATGATTAAGAATTTTTGTAAAGTTACACAAATTCATGTTTCTAATTTTTTTTTGACGATTAATTCAAGTCTCTAATTATTTTTGTATAAAGTCACTTCTTCCCTCCACTTATTGTTCCATTGATCATACATCCTCAAAAAAGGGAAAAAAAAAACCCCCAAAATGTCATCTTCTCCTCCGTTTCATCACAATGCATCTCACAGCTATGGCAGACTCACTCCCCTCACGCCACAACCCGACCCGAACCCGCAAACCCGACCCAAAACCCGCCATCTTTTACGCTGCCTCGCCACCCTTGCTATATTCCTACTCCTCCTAGCCACAGCCACAGTAGCCACATCTCTGATCATGAAGTGGAGATCACAACATGGTTCGGACGGGGCCATTAAGCCCACTAAGGAGATTTCTCACCTCTGCGGGTCGGCCCTGTACCAAAACCTGTGTGTGGAGTCTCTGCTCGGGTTCCCGGGCGCCATGAAGGCGAGTGGAGATGAGTTGGTTCACATTTCGGTTAATGTCACGTTGATGAAGTTTGGAAAAGCGTTGGATTTGTCGACGCAGATTGGGTACTTGGAGATGGGACCGCTTGGACTGTCGGCTTACGAGGATTGCCTCGAGCTGTTGGATCATTCCGTCGACCTGCTAACACGGTCGCTTTCCTCCATCCAGTCTAAGCAGGTCGATATAATATCATTCAATCAGAACTTCATATTTTAATGGTTAAGAACGATGGTGACACCTTGAATATGAAAGTATTTTATTTAGAATATTTGGTCGTTTATTGTGCTTGAAATATTAATTTGTTCTAAGCTACATCAAGTGAATTACTGTATTATTGAAAAAACATAGGGTGGGACCAACATGGATGTGATGACATGGCTGGCAGCAGCGGTGACTAATCAAGACACGTGTATGGAAGGGATTGATGGGATCAGTGGGCCCGCACGGGATCATTTGGCCGTAACAATGAAGGACTTGTCGGAGATGGCAAGCAACTCATTGGCAATCTTTGCTAATATTAGGAAAGGAGGTGGAAACGATGTCGAATATGGAGGGATAACGATAGGGAATCGTCGTAGGCGGCTTTCAGGATTCGTGCTAAAGTCGAATGGTTTTGATCACCCGATATGGTTTACGAGGAGAGACAGGATTCTGTTGGCTACACCATCGTCTCAGATTCAAGCGGACGTTATTGTGTCACAAGGTGGACAAAATGGTACGGTTAAGACCATCCTGGAGGCTATTAGCATGGCTCCTGTGATGAGCAATCGACGGTTTATTATTCACGTGACTGCTGGAAGGTAGATGATTTACCAATCTTGTATTCTTTAATTTCAAGTCGGCTGGCTGTTTTATGATAGAAATTTAGTGGGTTACAACACATGTTCCACCGTACGTAAGGAAAAGACACTGTTGTTTGCATTATTGTTTGGAACAACTCATTTTTATGTCACTGAATACAATGGTTGGCTAATGATGTTGAAGGTATGTTGAGAAGAACTTGAAGATTGGGAGGATGAAGACAAACGTGTGGTTTATTGGAGATGGTAGGGGCCAAACTGTCATTTCAGGTGACAGAAGCGTTGCCCATGATTTGATCACCACTTTCAGGACTGCTTCCTTTGGTAAGCCATATATTCACCTTACTCCCTTGAATACTTGCTACTAGTAGTGTAAGTTTACCGATTCTTCGAAAAAAAAGTAGTGTAAGTTTACCACCTAGAAATTTAGGCGTTCGCGCATCAGTTTGTACCAGAGCGAGTATGATTAGAGCGCACAAGTGCAAAACAGTGCCGTGTTCGATCCATTTCTTTTCAACAGGATAAAAACGATTTATGTATTGTCAGTGAATATTCGCCTCAGCTTTGGTGGCTTAAGATAAAAAGTTTTTTGTCCTAGCTAAACTTATTGAGCTTTTGTCCAAGCTAAAGTTACAAGGCTTTTGCTCTGTTTGCTCTTTTTGGTGTATACAAACAGCTGCCACAGGCACCGGCTTTGTAGCCAAGGACATCACCTTCGAGAACAGCGCTGGTCCAGGAGAGCACCAAGCCGTGGCCCTTCGAGTTGGGGCCGATCATGCTGTCGTTTACAGGTGCGACATCAAAGGTTATCAAGACACGCTCTACGTGCATAATCAGCGCCAGTTCTATAGGGAGTGCGACATATATGGAACGGTGGACTTTATATTCGGCAATGCAGCAGTGGTCTTTCAGAATTGCACAATGTATGCTATAAAGCCTCTGCCACTGCAGAAAATCACAATTACGGCACAGAACAGGAAAGATCCGCAAATGAGCACGGGAATATCAATCCATGCTTGCCAGATCAAGGCCACCTCGGACCTGGATCTGGTCAAGTCGAGCTTTCCAACATATCTCGGACGCCCTTGGAAGCCCTTCTCTAGGGTCGTGTACATGTTGTCCTACATAGGCGACCACGTCGATCCTAGAGGGTGGCTCGAGTGGAACGCTACTGCCCCTGTCGACAAGCTGTACTATGGTGAGTACTCGAACTATGGACCAAGCGCCAGCATCCAGCAACGGGTCAAGTGGCCTGGTTTGCACACAAACATGTCGGTGTCTGAAGCAAGCGCATTTACAGTTGAACAATTTATATTTGGTTCAGCCTGGCTTAGTTCCACCGGGGTCGCATTTCAGGCTGGATTATCTGGTTAACAATACACTGCGCATCACACAAGCTAGAGGAAAAATGTATAGCACATATCATATTTCTGTCATACATTTATCGCGGCTTTCGCTATTTTTCTTTTTGTTTTTCCCTCATGTGTAGTATACATTCAACTGTATAATATCCTTGTACAAACATTGATGCATACATGAGGGGGAAATTGCTACACCCCCTCCCCCCAAATTCTCATTCTCATGGGGTCCGTACCTTTTTAAAAAGGTAAAAGAGAAAGAATGAACATTGAGGAAAAGTAAAGAGTGGCTGCACAAAGTTGGATTGTAATTTGCTTTTGTTTTCTTGTGACAACATGCATGAAATCAGGACAGCTTCACATCATGCGGGACAACAACAAAATGAAGGCAGCCAAAATCTTCAGTAATCGCTTATAAATAGGCAGAAAATTTTTAATAATCCCTTATAAATAGACAGAAAATCTTCAGTAATCGCTTATAAATAGACAACAAGGACAAAAAACACATCATCACATCAAATATAAAAAAACCACATCAAAAGAGTGAGAAAAATACCCAGTTTGTGATATTGAGTGATATCCTCTACGGATATATTTTTATCATGTTAGAGAAAAAAAATTAGTGAGAGTTATCCTGATGATTGTAATCCCGATCCCGTGATTTTTTATTCTTTAATTTTTAGGGGATTTTTCACGTAAATATATTCATTTCTCCTTTTTTCCCTTATCAAATCCTCCCCCAGATATTCAACAGTGTTTGTGCTTTGATGGCGGTTGATTCAATGGTTGATTCTCAGCTGTTTGATTGAAGCCTTCCATACCTTGAGGGTTATTCATATTCGCACTTAGAATGATAGGATTTCCGTGCTGACTCCGTCGAGTCTGAAAAAAGTGTATTCTGAGGTCCTTACGACATCTCTGTATTATAATAATTAACCTTTATGAGACAATCTCTACGTGACATTTATGCAGTTCTAACAAAATCATGTGCAAAATATATTTTTCATTTCATTAATCCAACATATACATCAAAAGCTACAGGATCTTTGTAATCCCCTAGCACAAGTCTAGGGACGATATTTGTAATCCCTCTGTAGTAGATATTTTGATATCGCAACGATACCGTGATTTTTTACCCTTTTATTTTTAGGGGATTTTTCACGTAAATATATTGATTTCTCCTTCTTTCCCTTATCAAATCCTCCCCCAGATATTCAACAGCGTTTGTGCGTGATAAATTTGGTGGCGGTTGATTCGATGGTTGATTCTCAGCTGTTTGACTGAAGCCTTCCATACCTTGAGGGTTATTCATATTTGCACTTATAATGATAGGATTTCCATGCTGACTCCGTCGAGTCTGGAAACAGTATATCCGGAGGTCCTTACGACATCTCTGTATTATAATAATTAACCTTTATGAGACAATCTCTACGTGACATTTATGTAGTTCTAACAAAATCATATGTGCAAAATATATTTTTCATTTCATTAATCCAACATATACATCAAAAGCTACAGGATCTGCATATGACTGCATCTACCCAAAATCACTACGCAGTCACATTTCTATCTAACATGAGAGTTAGCAAGCTTCCCTAGGAAGCTGTATTTACATGTTACAAAAAAAAAAGAAAAAAAAAAAGCCAAATTAAGGTCATGTCCTAATCAGTGTCAAATCCTGATACACCAAAGAGGTCATCCAAAACCTCTGGTGTCACCTCCCTAGACACGAAAACCTCTATCGGCTCCCCCTCCTCAAACTAGTCCTCAAAATTGTCCTCCCAGTCCTCCAGAAAGTGTCCAACAGGGAAGTCCTGGGAGTTGATCTCGAGGGGCTCCTCTATCGGTTCCTCCTCAGCCTCTGGCTCCTCTTTTTCTATGGGTTCCTCTTCCTCCTCCGGATCCTCCTCCTCAGAATCCTCAGCAATCTCCGCCATAGGCTCCTTAACAGGCTCTATCACAACATCGACAACTGGCTCTGCAATGGGCTCCACAACAGCCTCTGCAATGGGTTCGGCAGCTGCCTCTGTCACGAGCCCCAACTCCGCATAAGCAGCCATATACATCTCAATCTCGTCCTCAGCGGGAACCCAAGCATAGTCGTCAATCCTGAGCGACACCTCCATATGCATGGGCTCTGGCTCATGAGGTGGCGTAAGGGCAAGCTCTGTCTCATACTGATCAGGCTGATAGTAGTCAACATCCACGCGAAGCTCTCGCACAAGGAGCTCATAACAAATGTACCATCGACCACGGAAGCAGTATGCTGGGTTCGGCTTCCAATCCAGCAGAAAGTCGTTATAGCACTCATGATAACAACAGTATATCCCAATACGAGGCAGAGACTCTAGTAAAGGACTGGCCTGGAGCAGAGGATGCTGAAACAGTAGGTTCTCTGCGATAGCAGATGGGATCACTCTGTATCGGATATGCTCCAAATGGGCCTCCAAAGGTATCCCAAGGTGTAATACCCGAAAATTTGAGAATTTAAAAATGAATATATAACATACGTACAGTACATATGAAAATAAAGTGCGAATAAAAGACGTTAAAAATGAACGTTATGGAGAGGGTTAGAAATATATAATTTTACGATTTTTAACTAATCGCGCTTAAAGGTTATAGATTTAATCCAACAAAATATTTGATTATTAAATCAAATATGACGATGAAATATTTAGGATAATTAAATGATCGTTGCGACGATGAATATTACGAATAAATAACGTTATAATATTATAACGTTATAAATGTTGCACGATAGGACTATCGATTTTATCCCATAAATAATGGATTATGGCTTGGGAGGTGATACTTTCGTATGTGGTATAAATTTATCGATGCAAATAAATTATCGATGAATTAATATTACGAAATTTAGGTAAATAATAGACTGAACGAGACGTATCGTGGCAGGGAACGGGATATTTTCACACTCCTACCTACTCCTCCACTCTCCCGCTCTCCCCATCACCTTTCTTCACCCACTGCCACTCCATCACCACCACTCCCACCATTGTCTGCCACCATCATTCTCTTCACCATCAGCTAATGCCGCCAGCCGCCACCATCTCCAGCCAACGCGGTCATCGTCATCATCTTCATCACCTCATCACCAATCCATCACCGCCATCATCTCACCATCATCATCGACGCCACAAGATCAAGGACAGCAACAACGCCGGCAGCTCGGCTGGTTAATATTAAAGGATTCGTTCGTGTGATCGTGTGCATAAGAAAATCAAATACGAATCGAGATAACCTCACTCTACCGAGACGCCTCTTTTTTTCGTTCGCACGATTCAAGCACATTCGTGCGTGTTTGGGACATGTTTATGCTGTGAATGGCATGTGTGCAATGGTATGTATGCATTGTGGTGTTAATTGAAGGATCCATGACGTCGGACGTGAGTTTCTTGTAGGTTCTGGGCTGCAGAATCATCGCGCCCGTAACCATCCTGGGTCGCGTCCGCGATGGGAGAAAAATTCGACATTTTGGCATCACAGCACCGTCGCGTCCGCGACAACCCTGAGTCGTGCCCGCGACAACCCTGAGTCGCTCCCGTGACAGGTTCAGTCACGGCCACGACGATCTCCTGACCAAGGAAATCATCGATCTCGTGCGTCGAACCTTAAATCTAAATGCGTATTTGAGATATGTAATCCATACGCATGGAAATATAACCTTGGACGTACATTTATGATGATGTTTGACATGTGGTGGGGTATTTGGGGTTAAAATGAACTAGAATACACACCATTATACTATATATACCCTCTCGGGAAATAAATAAAAGCGACCTCTAAATGTTTTAATAAAAATGAAGCGGGGACGTAGAACATACTTACACTATTTATGTGAACTAATGAAAAAGCGAACGAATAAGAAATATCATAACCCTGAATTGATGAGATAGACATTGACGTCCCTTTTCATTCCGTTGGATCGATGGTCGTTTTCCCTGGAATTATTTAGAAGGTCGGACATGGCGTCCCTTCTTTGATCCATTGCGATCATTTGTTGTATCCTTCAATAGACTTGGTGGTTTGAGTTTGAGTCATTGCACTCCAGTGTTATCCATTTGAGTCATCGTCACGGGTGAGAACTAGCTAGGGTGCGATGGCATCCCCCATCCTCTTTGCATGCATGCAGCGGCTTCGACGTCGTTGTGATGGGGCCACGGGTTGCTCTCTGCAGGGAGACCCAAATCATCTCAATGCTGGCATACGGTACCTCATTGAAAGCGCACAAGAGGTGAAAGGCGACGCAGGAAGTAGGCAGGTGCGAAAACAGAATCTATTGGGTAGCCCGGATGATGATTGGCACTTTATCTCTGTACTCCGAGTCGGTAATATCCTTGAAGTTGGCGCTTTTGAGTCAAGTCATGAACCCTAAATAAATGCAAAAGAAAGGAATGCCTCTTAAAAGCGATACGAAGCCATTTAAGCAATTTGCAACAATACTGTTTGATATGGCACCCATATATTTCTATCATATATAAAAATATTTTAGGGACTTTCGACGGTCGTCATAGCCGTTAGGGAAGTTCCCTATAATTGGGATTAATACACCTGAGGTTGCTGAGCTTCATTAGCTCACGATTATGTGTTTCAATTGCAGGTATGCCCCCAACAGCACCTGAAGGCTCTTAATGTGAGCTTGCATACATATAGATGATCTCACGTATTTTCGAATGTATTAGCATATCAGAGGATCTATTTTGTTCAATATAATATTTGGTCTGGATAGTTTTTGCACCGATGCTGTAAATAAAATAGGTATTGGAAATTGTAAGCTATATAAGTGTCTACTATTTATAGTTTTCTTGACTTCTATACCCCTAAACCCATTCGTTTTATTTGACCTTGACTTCTATCCAGTACGGGAACCGGGACGTTACACAAGGGGTTTGACACCCACATGTGCCATAATCTACTCGTCTGGGACGCGATCAATTAGGATATGCTCGTCATCCATCCTGAAGAGAAAACAGAATATAAATATTTTCTCATAAGGAATGAGACGATGGAAGAGAAGAGAACAGAGCGAAGAAGGAGAAAACAAAATATGGGTACACATAAAATTGATTGTTTATTACGTTTTTAGTTTCGAAAATTTATTTTTACACACCGACACCCATACACATGCAACCTAATAGTTTGAAATTTGTTCCAAATTTATTCTAATGTAATTTTCAAACTTTGTTTATAATTTGGATTGAAGTTAGTTTGAGATTAACTCACTCTTAAATTCTCCCCTTAAACTCTATCCTAAAACCCTTATTGCTCTGATATCATTCTGTAACGTCCCAGTTTTCAGCTTAGCTATCACGTGACGTTTTGCCGCTACAGATAAAATATATACAAGATCAAACAACTCCATCGAATTTTAGGTATAGAATTCAAGGGAATTACTTGTACATACCATTACATTTACAAAAGATAGTCATATAGTTATCTTACAATGCACTTTTCAGTAGCCAAAACATAATACATCGCATCTTACAGCAACATGAATATTAAACAACCATGTTTCAAAAGCTAACAAATTATTCATCCTTCGTCCTGCAACTAAAATATTACATGTTATCTTACAACAGCTATTATTAAGCTGTCACATTATTTAAGTGTAACGTTCTAGATACAGTGCGAGTTCGCTTTAACTCGTCCCAACTTCATTTCGACCCGCACCTGAAAATAAAATCCGTAACCCGTGAACAAAAAGTTCAGTAACCTAGGGAGAAAAGTTCGATTTTCAGGGGGTTCTCCATCGACTATCGTAAATCATGGAGAGCCCCTGAAGATACCCCGGAAGGGAAGTAAGGAAAAGAAAATATATACTTAGGCTATATTAGTTAAACAATAATATTATAATAAATTTATGTGTCTTAATAATTATATTATATCCATTATATGTGTCCTTTCTTTAACGTTATTATTTAATAATTAAGGACATGACTTCATAAGACTAAACTTTGAAGAAATAAACGAATCCGATGATTTTGATAATAACCATGGGGATTTAACAATTGACGGGATAAGCCTCTCTCAAGCATATTTTTAATATACGTGATCCAACGGGTTAGCTAGACCCAATTGACATGTTCAGGTCTTCTGCAGAAGTTGTCCGGTGGCCCAGCCACCCACGGCATCGCAGTGCCGTTGCGTGCATGCGAAGAGGATAAGTCGCTGTTTTCCTCTCCCTAACTAGTCTCCGCTTGCCCGTCACGACGACTCATATAGGGTTTCAAGGAATGTTGGAAAACAACAGGTTTTTCATGATAACGCCAACGATCCCCATAATGACTATTAAGAATTCCAACAAACGATCCTTTCGAATCCAAGTAAGGACGTCAAGAACAATCTTTCCGAAACATGGCCCACATTAGGTCAAATTGTATCAGCGCTTAAGAATTCCTCGTTTTAACTTCTTGATGTTAAAGATTTGTACCCGTAGATCTTTATATCTTTACGATAGTATCGCTTTTCATTTATTTTCGTAAAACTGTATATTTATATATACGTATATATATTACTTAATATTGAGTGTTATAGTTTTATTTTCTCAACTCGTACCATACAATATGTATTATGCGCGCGATAATTTTTCCCTTTTCTCAATCGTATAAGACGACTTATTAATAAACTGATCGCTCTTGTGAACATAACTTTGGCCCCCGGTATTATTTTCACTATTTAATAATATTTTTTGTAAATCATCATAATTGACATAATCATGCAAAAAGTACTTAATTGCACGAGTTTATTGTTGATATAAATCATAAAATTTTTTAATTTGTCTCAGCTTATGTACGATTGTCCCAACACCCCACCTTGACGTAACGTTTAATAATATTAATCGTCTTTATATATTTTTAAGCCGAGTTGTACATATTTTCTGTCATGGGCTTAACGATCTAGCGACATCGTTTCAACTACCCATCGTCCCCGATCTCCTTAATCATCACACCGTACCCACATAATATATTAATCATGCATAAGGGATCGGAAAAGGGGTTAGGTTACCTCCCGACGTTATCGAACCTGAGTCACGTAAAACCGAGAGAACTAACACGAGACACCATCGTCACCCTTGCTGCCAAACTACTGCCCCTGGTGGTCGGACCTTCGGATGTCACCCAGCCTCCTGGTGGTTCGTTGGTGGTCGGAATGTCGTCGGAAACCTGTATGTAATTGTTAGCTAAGAAAGAGGTCAAGTTAAACGAGTCTGGGCCGTAGCGTGGTTGCTCATCGTGGGAAGCTCATGATCATTCTACGCTATCCTGGAGATGACAACGATGTTGTACTGGTGGTGCTCCGGCAAGATGGGAAGCCACGGGGTGGTGGTGTGCGGTTGTTCTTGAAAAGGAGAGAAAGAAGTCCTAAGGTCTTCATGAGAGGTTGAGACTATCCTTGTGTGTTCTCCGGCGAGGTTTGGAGTTCCAGTGGTTGAGGGTGGTGGCTGGAGAAGGATGATAATGTGTGGTGGTGTGGTGATGTCGGGTTGTTGCCGTGAGAAGAAAGGACGACAAGAGGGAGGTTGCGGATGGGGAATGGTATTGCAGTTGCTCTTCGTGACCTGAAAAGACGATGGCAGTGTGGAGGGTGGCCGGGTCATCGTGAATAGCAGGGGTGTAGCGTCCCGAGTTTTCCGATCTTTTTCTAGAAAACGCACGTAGCATTACTGCCGTCAGGGTCCTACAAATCCTAGCCTGGCAATTCAACTTAACCGGGTTTAGAATAAGTACTAAATAAAATTACACTTAAACATTATACAGATACATGGCGAAATCTCAAAATACTGTCTCAAACATGTTTATTATAAACATGATCATAACTTAATCAATATCCATCTTCATTTCTTGCACCTGAAAAGAAGAAAAAATAGAGAAACAAAAGA
>JAOVYX010018905.1:0-19340 GCA_035668315.1 Drosera spatulata
GGGGGTTTGCAAGAATCAGAAAATTAAACCAAGCAATATAATAAATTAAGATGGTTCATTTTTCAATTTTATCTCGAGAATTTAATGAAGTTTGATAAAGCATATGACCTTCGTAATTTTCACTTGTCATGCATTTTAATCATATACTAATATTTTTCATCTTTTGTTCTTCTATAATAGGTATTGTAATTAGGTATGACAAAATAAGAGTTGTTGACTTTTAATTATTGGTTATCATTAAGCATGTCATAACTAAACTAACATAATTATTCTATGTCAACATAATAATATAACATAAACTAAATACATCACATTACGAATATTTCTTAACACCTCATGACATTAACCTAACAAAGATTAGTGTTATATCATGATCATGTTCATGTTCATGTGTGCATAGATTAATCAAACAAGAATGACTTAACCTATAACTTGGTACTAACACCAACCAAACAAGAATGGACATTTAGATGGTCAATCCAAATACAACAGAAAAGTAATTGTGAATATCATCAACAAATGAACACAATACCATAGATGTTGAACATAAAACTATTAGGATCAATAAGAACGTCTCACAAAATCCATGATTAAGTTACAATCATTAAGCCATATTAAGATTTTACGTTATAGTCGTCATAACGAGAAACAAACAATTCATGAGAAAATCATAGAAAGTCATTACAAATTACAACGATTAAAAGTAAGAGATTCAAAACCCTATACCAATAGAAATAGGTTTAAATAATGATCAGACAACGATTTCTTCAGTGTTGGAGCGTTGCGTAGCGTAGATCTCAATTTTCCTTGACGTAACTCTCAATGCACTCCGTTGAGATCGTCGTCTCAATTCGGGACAGCGACTCTCTTTCTAGAAAACTGATGTGAAAATGCCATCTCTGTTGATATTTTGTAGTGGGTATTTATAGGGAAAAACAAAAAATAACTGATTCCCCTAAAACTAGCAAAATAAATAAAGCAGATCAAAGGGGACGCACGGCCCGTGCATGCTTGGCATGGCCTCTACCCTTCATGCATGTCTCGTGCTCACTGCTCCTACGCCGTGCTCAGTGCATCTTGGTTTTTCATGTTGCACGGCCCGTGTGTGTCAGAAAATAAGCATACTTCGTCTTTTAACTTCAAATAAACAATAATTGCGTTCCGAATCCTGTGAGATCTTCAAGAAACTTCAGAAAACAGCTACATGGCTCCTTTCAAGCAGCTCACCATCAGTAATGCTTCGAACTCTTTATATTTGCGATAAAAACAAGAAATACCACAATATCGACGCTCTAAATAATAAAAAAAACTAAAACTACACACAATAACAATAAAACTGACATAAACAATCAACTTTAACTAAGAAAATAATGCGGGTTTATACACACATCAAAGAACGAAGATTCAGGCAATATGCAACAAAAACACAAGAAACGAATTAGGATGCTGGGAAAATGTAGGAAGTTTGTGGCTGATAAGCGGGAGAACTCGGGGTTGAGAAATGGTGATGGAAGAGGAGGAGAGTGGTAAGCATTGTGTTAGTGTTGGGTTAGAAATGTGTGTTGGGTTAGTTTAGGAGGAGTGTAGTTGGATTAGAATGAGAGTAGTTTGAGTATTTTAGATGTTTTGGTAGCAAAATGAAAACAAAGTTATGTCATGAAATTTTTTGGATACTAAAATATAAATTGAAACATCTTTAGACTAAATTACCCCCAATAATTTGTATCATTACATCAAGTTTTAAAGGGCAAAATTGTTTATGAGGCAAGCAACAAATAAGAAACTACTGTAGTGAGAAAAAAAAAATCAAATTAGAATTAAAGAATATTTTAAATAAACATGTAGTGAAGAAGCTCTACAGTCATTTCTTGTTTGTTGTCTAGAATAGGAACCATTTTCTCAATTTTTTATGAAGAAAAATAATATGTGTCATGATATAAATATGTCAAATAAAAAAATAAATGATTAAATTAAATAAAAAAACTAATAATTAAAATTAAAAATTAATATTTCAATCTTAATTCTTAATTTATATTAATCTAATCTTAATTATTTATTAATTATATATAATTGGACACAAATTTGCCTCTTGTTAGAATTTACTCATCTGCACGCCCAAATAAGAAAAGTTCCATCGTCAATCTTACTCCAAGCTCGCGTCTCTACTCCATCACACTCCAATGGCATCCGATTCCTCAACCGAAACCCTAACCCTAGACCCCAATCCCTCTCCAACAAAGCGCCCCAAAACCGACCCTCACCCCACCATCGACTTCTGCTTCGACGACGACGACATTACCCTTCCCCGATGTTGCGGGATCTGCTTATCCGAGGAAGGAACCACGATCAGGGGCCTCATGGATTGCTGCGACCATTACTATTGTTTCCTTTGTATAATTGATTGGGCGAAGATCGAGTCGAGATGTCCACTGTGCAAGTGTCGGTTTCATGAGATTAGAAGGGTGAGGAGGAACGGCAGCGAAATTGGGGAGCGTGAGGTCGTGGTGCCGATTCGGGATCAGGTTAGGGTTTCTCGGGGATTGTTGTGTTTTTATATGTGGTGATCGGGTAGCTGATTTGGTGTTTGGATAAACCTTCGGTGATACTTATTAGTTGTGCATGTTTACTTTGGTACCTAAGTTTCACCAAAAAAAAAAAAAAAAACTTTGGTACTTAAGTCGCCAACGTGGTGCCACAATTGGTGTGGCATTAACATAGCTTGGGTACTCTGATAAACCTGACGTACTATGAATTGGGTGCTATATACCATCTTGTGAGGTGATACTTCAAGAAAAGTCCTTAAATTACAATGTTACAAGTAGCGTTTCGCGTACTATATCTTGCGCACTGCAAAGCATGTTGTTAGGAATAGGCGGGCCCTCCCAGGACTTGGTACAAGAAACGTTAGAAAAATAATTAGGACAAATGATAGAAAATAAAAATTGACATCACGATATAGAGATTTACGTGGTTCATCCCGCTGTTGGGATTATATCCACGAATAATCGACAAGTATTTCTACTATCTAAGTGAATATTGTTAAAAGAGAATTATTTCTTTACTCGCTAATTTTTGAGACACTCACAACTCACACCTATCCAAAAACAATAATATAATATTTAGAACAATCCCTAAATATGTGAGAAGATAACCCAAACATAAACTCGTTTTTATCTTAAAGTTTTTACCCCCGATTGCTTCTTTACTTGGCTCTCTACTCCCTCTGTTCTTTGTTCCTTTGATTGCATTAATTTATAGAGCAATGAACTAATGCTCCATAATTCGCTTCGTCCCAAAGCAAATACCGCAGCCCTACTTTCTCAAAGTTTCTACTAAGCCTGAGAGATTTCCTGCACCTTCTTCTTTTGCATTTTTTATTGCGGTGGGTCCCGTCACCACTTTTTCTTTTTCCTTTTAAAACAATGCACTAATAATTCTACATCTTGTTTTTAAAATAATCCCTTGTCGAATGCCTCTACCTGAAGAATCACCTTCGCCTGAGATATGAAGGTGTTGGATAGTTTTCACTCGTCTCCATCAGAACCGGCACATCATTGTCTTCAAAGCGAACCTTTCTTGTGGCTCCACCTGATTTGCATCCTTAATTGGATAACTATTTCCTTCCCGCACTTGTCACCACGTTCTCGATGACCGTGGATCTTATCAACTTATATAAGTTATCAGCTTGAGCTCCTTTCATTAACACAAGCGCGTCCTTGATAATATTCATCGATTCTACTTGATCGCTGAATCGGAATCCCTGCGAGTCCAACCTTGATAAAGAAATCAAGTTCTTCCGTAACCCTGGAACATGCCTGACATTTCTTAAGTTCTAACGATCCCATCATGCATCTTCGGACGTATAGAACCAATTCCCTCCATCTTAGAGGTTGAATTATTCCCCATCATAATCGTCACGCCGCAGCGATCATAGGATGAGAACCATGATTTATGCGGACACATATGATCTTTTGCACCGTTGTCAAAGATTTAGCTTCCCTCGTAATTAGAACCTCCACCGGCTATGAGTATCTCATTGTGTGCAACTCCAATTTCGCAGTCATTATCACTATCGTGCATGTTGCTTGTGGAACTAGGGCCACCGGCTTTTGTAAACCGACAGTTTCTTTTAAAATGCCCCTTCCTCCCACACCGTCAACATTCGCTTTCACCGCTCTGGCTTTTCGAATGGCCCCTCGATGATGAATTTTTCCCTGATCGTCCCCGAGAGAGAGTCACCTCACCATGTACCGAGCCTTCGAAGGACACCTTCCTTGGAAGTTCGGTGGTAAGTAATGCGATCGTCACATCATCTAACTTGAGCTTTTTCTCTTTGAAGCAACCTAATGTCATGATCAAGCTATCATAACTGTCGGGTAAAATACACAGTAAAGTCATCATATTGTCCTCGTCTTCCAGATGCACGTCAATACTCTCCAATTGACTAATCACATCAGTGAACTCATTCAAATGATGTGAGATCTTAGCGTCGTCCTTCATCTTTAAAGAATAGGGCCTTTTTCAGAAGAATTCAATTCACGAGAGATTTAGCTTGGTCTAAGCTCTCCCACCGAGCCCACAGCCCGGCCTTCGTCTTCTTGCCTTTTATATTGAACACGATCTCGACAGAGAGACACAAGTGTTTAGTGGAACGTTCTGTCATGTCCATCTCCACCCAATCATCATCGGACGTCTTCTTCGGTTTTTTTTCCTTCCCGAGCAAGGCCTTGTATTCATCAAGTTGCACCAACAAGTCATCGAACCGTTGCAACTTGAACTTGCCGCATGCCACTTTCTCCATTTCATGTTTCCAACAATTACTTTATCAAGATATCGAACTCAATAACTCTGATACCACTCTGTTGGCAATAGACGGACGCTCCTAGGACTTGGTACAAGTAGCGTTAGAAAAATAATTGGGACAAATGGTAGAAAATAAAAATTGACATCACGACATAGAGATTTATATGGTTCATCCCGCTCTTGGGATTACGTCCACGGACAACCGATAAGTATTTTCACTAATCAGATGAATATTGTTACAAAAGAATTTATCCCTTCACTCATTAATTTTTGTAGCACCCACAGCTCACATTTATCCAAAAATAATAATATAATATTTATAATACTTCCTAAATATTATTACAATAGGATAATCTTTTAGTGAAAATTTAATCCAAAAATAAATCCGTGTTTATTTTAAATTCTATATCCCTGATTGCTTCTTTGTCGGGCTCTCTTCTTTGTTGTTGTGATTGCATCAATTTGTAGAGCAATGAACGAATGCTCTAGAATTTGCTTCGTCCCAAAGCAAATACCGCAGCCCTGAGATTTCCTTGACCTACTTCTTTTGCGTTTTTATAGTGGTGGGTCCCGCCACCATTTTTTTCTCTCTCTTTTTAAAACAATGCACTGACACATGTCTGGTAACATTGAGCATTAGTTCATGAGTTTGAGTCACGGAGGCCATATTCTACAAATAATATTGAGGGTTTTCTAGAATTAGCTTGGTCTTGAAAGAGTTGGTTTCTTGACCTTTGTTAGGAATGTAAAATTAGGGATCAGTCGGTCAAAGTATGTTTTTGTATTTAGTGGGAGTCGTCATAGGGATTATTTATGTTGTTTTGGCCTTTTAAGGTTCAGATATTCGAGTCTATAGTGGATGGTAAGGGATTGATCTGAAATTCGACAAGGATGATCTGGAAATATGGATATGACATCAAAGAGTTTAATTATAGTTTAACACTAGGAATAAAATGTGACCTGGGATATTACACTAGGAATAAAATGTGACCTGGGATATTACACTAGGGATGCTTCACAGTTCAGACGGGCAATATTACATATATGAGCTGAAATGTGAAGTTCAGTGCTGATAATAGCTGGGCTCATCCATAGATTGTTGAAATTGAGTACTTGGGAAGTACGTGAGCTAGAGAAGCTGGTGGGGCTTATATGCACAATGTGGAGGATTTTCAAGGAAAACTGAAGACTTGACTATCGATATGAACTAAGGTTTAAGTCCGGACCTTACGTATGGAATAGCATATCTAGTTACTATTGTTAAAAAATCGACACTTTTATAATGTTTTAATGGTTTGGAACAGCCAATCGGAAAATTAGTAAGAACTCAGTGACAGGCAACAGGTACATCTAGGTAGATATGAGGACTGAGATTAATATGCATGAGACATTGTTGGGGTGTGACTTTCCATTTATGTCTGGAGCCATAGCTACAGTTCAGACAAATCAATAGTTACTCAGTTGACTGTTTGCTATACATGAATTTGAAACATCACACTCTAATGTGGTTTTTCTAGAAAAGCTGCGACATATGTGTTGCATCTGGTGGTGGTTGGGGGGGCGCAGACCTTGCGATAATTACATGTATAGGGTTTGCTGGTGCCAGGGAATCTTCATTTTCTTGCTGTGTCTTCAGTACAAGTATGCTAATTTTCCACCGTGGACTATGGTGTGCCTTAAGCAGCGAATAGAGATTTCTAGCGTCCTTTCTTTGCATGGTGAAACACTTAGCACTGTGGGTTACATTTGGAATCTTGAATCACAGTTCTTTATTTGCAGATTTCCAATCCTGATATAGATAGAGAAGAAAGTGATCCACATGCTCATGTCCGTTGCACTGTTTGTCATGATTCGAAGGATGAAAGTTTTCTTCTTCTTTGTGATCTTTGTGACACTGCTGCCCATACCTACTGTGTTGGCCTTGGTGTCACTGTACCTGAGGGTGATTGGTTCTGTGAGGGCTGTGTTACGGTAAGGGCTGAACTATCCAACCATGAAACAAGAGCCGATATCAGTTTGCCAACGAGCCCTTGCCCTACTAAAGGAGTGCCACCAGCCAAAGTACAAGTTTCTGTTTTTGATATCATAAAGGAGCCCAGGACCAGCGAGATTCACCGGCTTTTAAGATGGACTAATCCTCAAAAATGCCAGACATTGTCAACCATTTCTTCGAACTCTGCGGACCTTGGTTTGGCCGGAGAAGGTAGACCAGCTGCAAAAGAATTTCTTAATTCCAGAGACGAAGTAGTGGATTCTGATGTGATGGTGCCGAATGGTTGTCAAAATACTTACCAGAATGTAAGGTATTTACGTGAGAATTGGGCATCCTTCCAATGTGGAACGATGTGTTTCTCTTCCAGCACATTAGGAGCCAGTGGTAAAAGTTCTATTAGCCTTGACGCCATGAGCACTGATGGATCTTTTGATCAAGCTTCAATGCCAAAGAAAAACATCACGCGCGATAAAGCTAAACAACAGTATGATGTTCATAAAGCTTGGAAACTTTTGAAGAGTGCAATGTCGATGCAGCAGGCTGAGAAGCAGCACCGGGCAAGCAAAGTAGTCTCTAAAACACTTCTCAGAAAAATTGGTTCTTCAAATAAATCAAAGAATTCGATATTGGATCATACTGCTTCTAAGAGCTTACCATCCAAATTTAAGGATCAAGGTTCCACCAGGCTCAAAATGCGCGGAGATACAAGTGGAGGGTCGCTGTGTGAAAGATCTAAAAAGGAGCAACATGTGTCTACAAGACAATATGGAACTGCAGCTCCAACAAATGACTTAGTATTGTCGTCATCAGAGCCGCAGAAACAGTTTCTTGCTAGCATTAATCATGAACACGCTAGCATAGAGTCTGATGGAGAAGTAAATCGAGTTTCATCAAATACCCGTTTTAGGTTCGATGAATTCCCCAGCTTAAGAACTTCAGCTGGGTTGATGGGAAAATTTACCAGTAATCCCTCAAAATTACAGAGGACCAGCCTTCCTTGTACCAACGCAGAGTATCTTGAGGCAGTCAAAAAGGGTCATCAAACCTGTTCAGATATAAACTCTAGACAGGATGGTGATCCCAAGGCGGAGATCCAATCCCTCATCAAGCTTAACCTAAAGATTTTAACCAGAGGAAAACGATTAGGTATGCTCATTAAGTCATTTATGCTGATAGTCTCAAATAATTCCTGTTTTTGTCTTCATCCGTGCTTTATTTTATTGTTTGGTTGGAGGCTTGCTTTTCGCTAGGGGAGACAGCGGATAGGAAAATAATCTTGCCCTCACTGTCTCTTTTTATTTTCAAATTCGTTCGCCCACTCAAACTGGCTTTCTAGTTTTATAAGATTACACAATGGATGCGAGTTGAGAGAACTAAGGATACGGATGAGGCGAGATGCATCAAGATAATGAGATCCAAGAAGTGGAAAAGTAAGGACGTCCAAAGAGATTCTGCTGATGCTTAACGTTCTTTTCTTTGCTAATCTGACAATGAAGTTAAACTAGAGACAATGAACGTTAAGAAAGCAGTCTGGCCAAAAGAATCATAATTTGGTACATGTGAGGATGACGATACTATTTCTGAATCAAGGTGGTGCTGTATTGGTTGGAGAAGTAGTGCACTGGTGTTATCAACGAGGCATATTCTTAGGGAATGGAGAAGAGTGACTGGAAATGGTAGTCAGGGTTGAGCATGTCAAAAAATGAAGCTGGGGTTTCGGTGGTTTCTTAGATGGTTGATACCTAGCAAACTTATTTATAAGCTGTTGGGTGTGCAATCGGTGTATAGGCTAACATGCGAACGAAACTCTACAAAGAATGTTACATATCTATTCAGTTACCTGTATTGAAGGTATATGGCATTATAAGACATTGAATGACTTGTATTATAGAGTAGACGTCCGCAGAAGATGGGCGACTTGCATTAGTTGTGTTCCCTTTTTTTTTTTTTTAATCCCTGGCTATGGTCAAAGAAAATGGATGTGGAGGTTTTATTGACAATCTATGTTGACGCAGGAGCTAATGAATTCAAGGATATTGCTAGACGTTCTACTCATTTGATCTTGGAGGCTTGCGGTTTAAAGCTCCAAGAGTCTGGTAAACACGCAGTTATACCATCCATATGTAAGCATAACAAAGGAACAGAGCCACCCCGCAGGTACACATTGATGCCAACTTCGTGCCGAGAGTGTTTCTATGTATATGTGATGGATGTTGTCCGATCCACCTCCTCTGAGGAACTCGGTCACGGTTAGCTTCCCAAGAACCGAAGCAGCTTGTGCAGTTGTGTTCTTTGTGTCTTCTTATCTGGCATGATTATTATAGTGGTCATTTTGTTTGTAAATGTTGGGTTTGCTTTTGTATGTTGTTTGTTGATAGCTTCCATGGCTGGGTTGGAATGGTGTGTTGGGTTGAAGGCTTGAAGTTGGATAACTTGAACGTTCCACTTGAGACAATAATCCCCCTTCTGGAACTGGCAGTGACATTTGGTCGCTGATAATGAAGAGCCCTTTGTGGATATGATTAGGCACTATTATTAGCATGGTCTGGAAGTGGCGACAAATTCAAGAACTCTGTGAGCAACTGTTACCATTAAGCTTCCTTGACCGTGATTTCTCGTTATTGAAAACATTAAATACTTGAGCTTCTTTGAACTTCCCACTGGACAACTATTTAGCGATCACAAAAATCACACTCTGCTACGTCGGTGACACTTGAGTAGTCCGCTGCTTGAACGTGATCAGAACTTTGCGGACTGATGGGATTACTCTCTTGCCACTGCGGCGCTTATGTTATTCCAATATCATGTTACTCCTCTCGTTTTGATATATTTTGTAACATGTATATATTTTGTATTATTTTATATTCATGAATACAAGTTTTGTTTTTCATTTCAAATCACGTCTGATCGTTCTACAATATGTATTACATTGACATATATAATAAATATAATCATTAATGTTTTACGATAATTTATATGTTTTAAATTTTAGATGGAGGGAGTATCCGTTTTATTTCCCAAGGTGTAAATCTCATGTGGATGTGAGCAAGTTGTACCACGCGGATAAGGTCCGTAAGGGTAAGGGAGTCAGTAGTACTACGTGTTCTTGTCCATGGTGACTATTGGGTCATGATTTAGGGACGTTAGCATAAAGATAAATGGCCCTCATCCAACCAAGGCATGTAAATTGGTTGGTACAACAATGTCAACACAAGCCTCATCCTCTACGGTTTTGTTGGTACTGAATTCACAAGTGAAATGAAAGGCCTAAAAGCAAAACTGACTCTATCCCAAACCAATGTACCAACTTTCTCGACACATCTCCAACAGCCTTACTCTTTGGTGGTTTATCCGGTGTCACTGACGGGTCGTTGTCACATGTAAATAGTTATAAATGAATTGAATGTCTAAGAGGTGTTGCATCCGCTATCGACCATTGATATCAAGAGTGTCTATATGGTAGGTTCTGCTCCAATCGAAAGTCATCTTATTTATGTGAATGTGATCGCAAGTTGGACACTTGATAAAAATAATTTCTCATCTTATGAGGCAAGACTCAATAAGAGTTGAACTTTTGAATCCTATATAATTTTATCTTCTTATTATGTGAATGTGACCGCAAGTTCGGCTCTTGTTATATTTAAATGCAAAAGGCACTCTTATTCTAGAACCTTGATGAAAACTCTCTAATATGGGAGTAGCATAAAAACATTAGTGCTCCACGTTGATTCGACTCATTGGTACATATTCACAAGAATCACAACCAAATTGACGAAATCTGGCAAAGGGGAAAGAATAGGCTTTTGGTGGTGACTGACTGGTGGATTAATGCATCTGTGGCATGAGTTCACATTCGCAATAAAAATGGATTTCATCTTTCAAGTGGAAGCAAGAATATACTTTTCCCCATTTTTTCCTCGCCTTGGAATATACTTACTTTTTGACAAATTGAGTAAAAAGTCCTGACCCATATTTTCAAGAGATTTTATTTATTTATATCTTTAAAAACATCCTTCACTCCCCGTAATCATTTCACTTTATAATTCACTCAATATTAACCTTTTTAAGAGATTCTTGATCTTGTAGGTTGTCGTATTTTCCCCTTTTCTTCTGACCACACTGTTTCTTCCTCCCTCCATCATTATTTTCCTCATTTTTCTCCATAATTTCACCAACACGGAAGCAAAAATCCATATCACATTCAATGACGTATTTTGTGTTTCAATTCCACCAATCCCCTGACAGCTTGCATTGTCTTCAATTGTATTTTGTTTCATCACATAATTCGAATCCTATTTGTATCGAGTTGAGTTCAAATTGGAGACAATTCTTATTGATTTCTTATGAAGAGTGAAGAATCTCTTCAATCACTCGACATTGAACTCATTGTTCTTTGTATGTTTGAAGATGAGTGTCATTCCATTTCTATCCGGAAAACAATGTCATTATTAGACATGTATGAAGAACTCAAGAAGAAATGCGCACAACTTAATCCTCTTTTGGTGATATTGAGGTATTGTTGTTCTCAACTTCAAGCCCATATTCCTCTAACTGACGATAATGATGTGTCGAAAATGTGCTATATTTACACATGTGCAAAGATGGGTGTAATTGAAATGGTGACAACCAAGAAGACAGATCCTTCCCTTGTAAGGTTTTCTTCTTTTAGTGTTCAACAAGAAATAAGGTAAAACTCGACTATTTCGTGAAAGTTTTGTTTGCATCTGCTCTGCTATAAATCTAGTTTTTGTGTAAGAAATGCAGTATATACTTTGTATTTTATGATATAAAATAACACATTGTCAGTAATGATTTGAAACTTTCAAATGGTAGAACTGATGTAGTGTAAATATTACAACCCTTCTTTTTGTAAGATGGCTGTAGTATAAAGTGTTTCACATCATCTACATATTAGGTATGACGCAATATACATTTTGATAAATATATTACAATTATAATCTAATCCAGTACTTATATTGCAATATGTTGTATATACTAGATACTTTCTAGTATTAATTTATTTTGTATATTTTGAATTGATGCAAATATTTTTCCTTCAGAACTTTGTTTCTTAGGTCTGTACATGATGATAGTTCAGTGTCCATTATTGCTCAAAATAGTGAGAACATTTCTCTCGAGGCTTGACGCAATTATATTCGAGGAATAGGTCAAGTGTTCATTAATGCTGATGAATTTCGTATAGCCATCAGAAATTATGCTATTGCGACAACCCGTGATTTTAAGTTCAAAAAAAATTATAGCGAAAAGCTAACTGTTGTTTTCACTGACAAGTCTGACAAGTGGCGAATCCATAGGGGCAAATCCAAAGTATCAAGGAAATTTACTATACATTGTTGTGATCTAACATATAGATGCGAGGTTAGTTTATCCAGTAGGGGACATCCAAAAGCAAAGGCGGTCTGGGTTTCTAATATCGTGCAAAAAAAGTTGAGACAGACTCCAAACTATCGGCCTGTTGAGATTGTGTCTGATATTCAACAGAATTATGGAGTTCACCTTCAATATCAACATGCTCGGTAAGGGAAGGAAATAGCATTAGGAGAAATCCATGGTAAAACTCGATGGTCTTTTTATCAATTGAGATGGTATTCCAGTACCTTGAAGATCACAAATCTAGGAAGCCTAGTGGAGTACGAACTCGAGAGTGGTACTTCTTAATTCAAGCTGTTGTCCATTTGTTTCAGAGCCTGCTTGATTGGTTTTGTGAGTGGTTACAGACCTGTAATTTTCTCGGATGGAACGTTCATCAAACATAGATATAGAAGGTGACTTTTAAGTGTTACCGTAAAAGAAACAGATGGAGGTCTTTTGCTGATCGCATTTGGTATTGTCAGTACCGAAAACAATGAGAACTGGAAATGGTTTTTTTTTTTTTTTTTTTTTACAGCTGGTAAATACTATGTCAGTCTTCAATGGTGGAGTTTGGCATTGATATGTATTTTTCTCTGATCATCATAGTGAACTTTTACAAGGTATGCCATTGTGCTTTTCTGGATCTCTTCATTCTTATTGTCTTCGACACCTCATTGACAACTTCAAGAATCTAATCAAAATCCATCAATTAAGCTCTTAACCTTTCTTCACTTTCAATATATGTATGACATTTGCGCATCTCTCAGTTTGTTCTCATTTGTGCAGGTACTACAAAGTATCCATTGTTGAACAAGAACATCTGGATGGCTGTTTTCAAGAATGTTGCAAATGCAATGACGATCGATGAATTTCAGAGTAACATCAACAAGATTATCAACGCGATGCCGCAAGCTCATCAATTCATTATTGATTCTCATCCGGAGTGTTGGTCCAATGCTTTGTTCCCTGGTTATCGATGGGGTATTATGACGAATAATTTAGCAAAAAGCTTCAACAGTTGGATCCGAAATGCTCGTCACCTACCAATCACAGCAATCATGGATCAAATACGTGTACAAATCATGAAACTTATGTGTGAAAGATGAGAAAAAAGTCTTGAAGGCCCATCAGTGCTATGCCCTATACCACAAAAGAAACTATCTGAGGCGTATGTGGGAAGTCGTGAACTGAGCCTAACTCATGCAAGCCGTATGACGTTTGAGGCGATTGATCAAGAAAGAACTCATGCGGTGGATTTGCTTGAAAAAAAAATACAATTGTAGAGTGTGGCAGGTGAGTGGAATTCCTTGTAAACATGCATGTGCTTGCATTGAGGCAAACGGTGAAGCTCTGCATGGTTATTGTGACAGGTACTTCACAATTGAGAGCTACAGATTACTTACAAGGAGATCATCAATCCAATACCAAATGACCTACACAACAAGATTTCCAACACAACAAGATTTTCAACACAACCAGAACCAATTGTCGATTATCCCGCCTAATGCTCCTGCATAGCCGGGACATCGGAGGACAAGAAGAATCCCATCTCAGGTTGTGTTGAGGCCAATCAAATGTATACGTTGCAAAAGATGCAAAAATAATAAGGGAACATGTCAGAACCCCATCGAAGCATAACAACGCTTAGGAACTACTTGAGTAATATTGTATTACTAGTTATTATGATGTAATTGGTGTATTATGAGATTATGTATTATGATCTATTATGATGGTTATGAGACTCTATATTATGATGTATTATGTTCATTATGACACTTTGATGCAAATTTTGATGCACCACAAAAAATTAAAAATAACATGCTTCACTTAAGGTTAGAAAACAGTGCTCATCACTCCTTTTGTCAAAGGTTCGTTCATTCTCCGGTTCCAAAGCGAATTATAATGTTTGATTTTTCTTTCTTTAATATCCATAACTATGAGAGTCCAATGTCACATTGCTTGGTCAAGAAGAGGATAAAATATATATCGATAAGATAAAAACGTGTCTTTGTTGACTCGTTCTAGAATTTTCTTCCCAGATGTGTTGATCCCATTCAGAAACGACCCAAGGTTAATTTTTTTTTTTTTTGGGTGCCTTTTTCTTATTTTTGATGATGTTTGCAATACACTCTTGTTAGGAAGAAAATAAATGATTCGTAACTTTGAGATGTTCACATGTTAAAACAGAAAAAAATGCATCAAATGTTTGAGATGCTCATTATGTTAAAACTATAATAAAAGATTCGAAACTTTGACAGTCACATACCATGATCTCTGTTCGCCAAAAAGTGAATTCTTGTCTGTCGCACAACATCCTGAAATATGAATTGAAGGTATCACCATTAAGAGGCTGTTTGGGATCATTGGACAATAAGCGAAGGATATCAATTCCTCTCATTTCGTATCCGCCATATTCCCAAACTACTGTCCTGATGCATGGATACATATAATGACATATTAGTTATCGACTAAGAAGGGTAACAAAAGTTCATAATCAAAGATAAAGAAATGCTTTGCACCATCATCCTTTTGATTCTCATTTGCATCATTTTTTCCCTCTCTTCTTTTTCTTCTTCTTTTTCTGATTTTGAGTTTTAGTATTGTTGTGAACTCCTTCTCCAATAAGTCCACACCAAAAGTTTTATTCGTGCATAAACCTCCTTAGTACATATAAAGACACTTGGACTTATAAACGTTGCCCACAAATCCTTAAACCCAAGCATCAAGTCCCATTTTAGTTTCCTTTATGAGTTCTATATAATCATCTCATTCAACCTTGGGAGTTTTCAACTCCTCGCTGGTTGCTTGCCCATGGTCATAGAGTTTCAAAGGTACTTTTCCAAAGGTAAGAATCCACTTTTGACCCTTCATGTACTTAGGGTTTGGTTCCCAAGCCACGAGTACATCCTTATACTTTTTCTTCATTGTCAACTAGCGAAATGTGTTAGGAAGTGTCTCGATGAGACAATCTATCTTATAAGCTTCTTCGTCTAGTGTGTTGGGCCCATAGGAATTATATTGTAGGATTCCTTTATGAATCCTAACGATGTCCATTTCCACATGCTCAGTTGGTGCTATCTTAAGAGCATATGGATCATCTCTTAGTCTAGTCCTTACATTTCTTGAGCGGAAACAATTATCTGAGATGACATACTAAACAAGAAGTTTGAAATCAGTTTGGAAATGAAAAGAATATAACTTTAATCTTAGCAACCCCGGCCCAATACCTATCACTCACATCCATTTGTTTTTTTTTTTTTTTTTTTTTTTTTTTTTAACCCAGCTTATGATACCACTCTATAATGTCCTACATTGGGTGGCATGTGTAACTGCCATGCTCAAATCGAGGATCATGTTCGAGTCCTTAAGGCACTTGTATATGAAAATACATCATAATAAAAGAGTGTTTGGGTTGAAAATATTATTACAAAACCAATGTTACATAGCCATATTACATCAAAACGAGATCATGTCTACGTCCGGTCACTAGTTGTCGCACCCTTACCTCGCTTGTCTACCTGAAAATGTTTAAAATATGAAAAAATGAGATGGAATCTCAACTGCGATACTATGGTGCATTAAAGCAAAGAGGTTACGATAAAATCATTTCAAACATATAAAAGCGGTATACATGGAAGCTGTTATTCCTAGAGATACAACCTAGAAGAGGGATGAATAGGTTGTTTTGAAATTTTTTGATATAAGACAATAGAGTGTTTGACTAGTATGCACTAGTTTTTCTTACAGATTGCATGTCTGCTGCAGAGACTTATGCTTTCAAAACTTGTCCCTTTACACTCCTTGATCTATTTCTAACAGTTCTAATATGTAAAACAAATGTAACAAAAAGTAAGAACATAGGATTTTATACTGGTTAGACACTCGTTATCAACTGATCAGCGAGAGCTTAGTCCAGTCTTTCATTGGTGACCAGTGTCGTCAAGTCAAGAGGTGAGTTCACTATCTTCTTGTTTATGGCTTATAGGAAAACCCCTTTACAAGTTCACAACTTGGTAAAGGTTAAGAACCTAGATCCTTTCACAGATCCTTCTTTTGGACTCTGCTGCAACTTCTTCTTCTTCAGTGCAGAGTGGTGCACTCTCTTCTTCCTGATTCTTCTTTTCAGCTCACTCAGACAATTGCATAATGATTTCTGGTTTTTTTTTTCTTTCTGATAGAATTCAAAATATCATCGTCCAAGCGTAGCTTGTCCTCTGAGCTCATTTGATCGCCTTTTATAGGTTGAGACGATGAGAACCTATGACTGTACTATTTAGATGTTGACATCTTTGTCTTTTTGCTCATAGTGATCCCATCACTGATGTTGACAAACTTGCTTCAACTTTTCTTATCCTAGTACAAATTTTTCATATCTCAAATTTTTGATTTGACCAATCTTTTGATCCTTGTCCGACCCTGTAATCAACTCTAGTGCATTCAATCTGCTGCCACTTAGTCTGCACCCAGTACTGTTGAGACCTTGTCTGCACTCGGTCACTACTGTAACCTCGTCTGCACCCAGTACTGCTGTAATTTTTTCTGCATTGCTGTATTGGTCCTTGTTAACAAGATTGATCCTAGATCCTGAAACATTTGCAGGTCTTTTGCTCTCCATGTATGTCCTACCTGCCTTGCTGAAATCTCATTTTAGTGGTCTGCATCTGGTGGCCCACAATGCTCTCCATCTGTGACCGTTTGCTCTTCCGCATCAAATCTAAACTGCAGATTATTAACCTAATTTCTAGCTTAAGCACACTAACTACATCATGGTTATACTCCTAAGTTTTGTTCATCAATTTATATACAATTGGAGAGATTGCATATTCCTATAAATGAGCATTGTGGGCCATCAGATGCAAACTACTAACCTAATTTCTAGCCTAAGAACACTAACTACATCATGGTTATACTCATAAATTTTGTTCATCAATTTTTATACAATTGGAGGGATTGCACATTCCTATCAGAAGTATGCCGAAACATGTCGTTTAGGCATTATCAATGGTGAAACACAAGATATTTCACTTGCATAAACTTGATTTGTTTGTTTAAAATAGGGAATACATGACACATATCATATTCATATAAACTTAGAAAGCGAACAATCATGACTGGGTTTACTTGGTGTAGTTATGACAAGTTAGGTACATCTAGGGTCGATGAGGACCTACCTACGTACGTCATTGTTATCTTAGTCAGGAATATGTTTCCTTAGCATGTTCTTGGTGTTTCAGGACCTTAGAAACCAGCTCGCAAATCATGGATAAAAGTTCTTGATTTTCAAAGCATAAGAAGCTCGCATGTCGGGTTTAATGGATAACATATCGATAACTTGATAAAGCATGTCAGTAACTTGTAAAGGCATGTTTTTCATACACAACCGGAATCATGCTTTCATAGAAACACTTAAAACGTGGGCAAAACAATAGGCTTGAACCTTAATGAAAGCATTAAACCATACATATAGTTACCTTAGACGCTACTTTATTTTCCTTACACCTTATGCCCTTAAAAGTGTGGTCCGACCTTCTTGATCCCCTCAAAGCCCTTGGTTACCTAATCATACACGTATTTACACCTAGTAAGGGCTGTTTAAAGAATAAAATATAAATATTATGATTTTTGTCGACTACCCTTTGTGCTTTCGTGTAAGTATGTCGTTAACCTTAATGTGTTCCTTAACGTCGCCCTTGCTTTCCTTCTCTTCTTCATCTCTACCTTAAGCCAGCAAAGGGGTGTGTACTTCCTGTTTGTGAGCCATAACATGCCTATTTATAATGGTCTTGTTAGTTGCTTAGTCACCCCTTTCCTTTGCTAAGATGTCGACATTTGTCACATGGTGGCATAACCTAACATGTAAGGGTTTAGGTGTCTTCCCCTTGCCTTAAACCTTCACAAGTATGGTGCTATGTGTCCTTACCTTGTTCCCTACTTTGACATTAAGAGGACACATGTACCTTAGATGACAATTTTTTATTGGTCGATATGTTTAACATGATCGCTTAGGTGTCATACTGTTATTTGTCACTGCATTTTTTTATTCTTTTACAAGCATTCCCTCTTATTTACATTATAGATGCTAAATGACTTGGCCTGTCGTGCTCTTGGCTTCTTTTTTACACGAGCGACGCGCGTTGCGCTAATGAAATACTCGGTCCTTACAACTACAGTTTTGTTTGGTATTCATATGATCACGTGTTTATTTTTATGATATTTCATGTCATTATCTAGATTGATCACTTAATATTAGCATGATATTATCTACGGCTATTGATTATCTTTTTGATCATAAATAGAGCAAAAATATATAAATGATGACAAGATATTATATCTGTTATATTAATAATCATTATTATATTATGATCTATATGTACTAGATTGTATAGGATCTCTCTTTTTTCATTAAACTTGTGATTAGTAAATCTTCGTGACCTTATCATTGATGACAATTATTTTCATTTAATTATCATTACAATAATTATCTTGTGGAAGAATATATATCATATCTCTTTATGTTATGTTGCTAATCTATCAAATTACAATAATAAAATATTTTTATGTCCATGATTGATCCACTGCCTAGTGACTTTATATGTTCTCTACCATATTTTCCATCACATAGATCACAACTTATAATTTTCAGTCTCATTTCTGTTAGTTACTTAATTAGTTTGATTCATTTCTACTCATTTCTTAAGACAACCCCTAATTTAGGAATATTTCACTCTTTAATTTCAATTAGCAAACACATTCGTATCACTGTTTCTCGTGGCATCGACCATTCATTGTTATTCTACATTAGTTGTTATATTTAGTAGGGGTGTAATTTGAAGCACTTATGACAATGCACACCATCAACATCTTCGCGGGAGCTGCAAACAAGCAGGGAAGTCGTTCACTATAAGGTAAAAGATAAAGTCGTAAGCCTATGAGTACAGAAAGCATACAAACCAAAGTCGTATTTAAGTAACTTGATGCGAAGCCGGTCAACGTATTAAATATGACTGCGTCCACGTTCGTTGAAAAACGTGCAAATTTATTTTTACCCGGCTAAAGTTACTAATGTAGATAAGGAAGGTGGGGTTGATCCCACAGGGAATGGCCACCGTCGAACTCAACACAACTTAAAATAATTTCTATCCTAAAAAATGGGATAAGTTTAAATATAAAA
>JAOVYX010018906.1:0-19340 GCA_035668315.1 Drosera spatulata
GATAGAAAGAACAGGAAGTTATGGCTATCGCAGGAACGATACATCGAGAAGGTATTGGAAAGGTTCAACATGAACAAATCCCAACCAGTTAATACTCCACTTGCAAGTCACTTCAAGTTATCAACGAAATAATGTCCCTCAAGTGAGACAGAGAAGCAGGAGATGCAGAGCATTCCATATGCTTAAACTATTGGCAGCTTGATGTATGCTATGGTATGTACTAGACCAGATATTGTCTATGCAGTTGGAGTTGTGAGCATATTCCTTTCTAATCAGGGAAAGAGCATTGGATAGCAGTTAAATGGATTTTGAGATATCTTAGAGGTACGTCTAAGTTATGTTTATGCTTCGGTCAAGGAAAACCTGTATTAGATGGTTATACAGAT
Organism: Drosera spatulata; assembly: GCA_035668315.1. NCBI lineage: Eukaryota > Viridiplantae > Streptophyta > Magnoliopsida > Caryophyllales > Droseraceae > Drosera > Drosera spatulata. The sequence continues at coordinate 387 of JAOVYX010018906.1, forward strand.
GCAGATATGGCCGAAGATGCAGATTCTCGGAAGTCTATCTCGGGATATATGACAGCCTTCGCAGGGAAAGCAGTGTCATGGCAGTCAAAGTTACAAAAATGTATTGCTTTGTCTACTACAGAGGCAAAGTATATTACAGTCACTGAAGGTAATAAGGAAGTGTTATGGATGAATAACTTCTTGTTAGAGTTGGGATTACATCAGGACAGGTATAGACTCTTTTGTGATAATCAGAGTGTTATTCACCTTGTCAGGAATCCGACTTTTCATTCGAGGTCGAAGCACATTGATGTGAGATATCACTGGATACGTGATGCGTTGGATCGGAAGCGATTTCAATTTGAGAAGATCCATACTGACGACAACGAGTCAGATACGATGATAAACACCTTACCCATGGAGAAGTTTGACTTCTGCAGACAACAAGCGGGTATGATGATGGTCCTCACCGTTCGGGAGGGGGAGAATTACTAGTGGAATTCCCTCCGTGAGCACTAGCTTGTTAAAAGCAAGAAAAAAAAAAGGAAGACGCACCAAAATTGCAAGGCAAAAGAGGAAAGAAAGTGGCGCACTCGGGAAGGAAAAAAGCAGGCGCAGAATTCGAGAAAAAACAGGAGAAGCACACACTCAAATACAATTTGCATTCTCCTCTGCGCCGTCGTATTTTCTACCACATTCCACTGAGCAGAGCATCATGCGTGAGCACAATGCGAAGGACGACAACAAAAGGCGATGAAGGCATTCTCAATTCCTATAAATAGGAGCAAATGACAGCAAAATTTACATAACACACCAAACACAAAAACAGTACCAGAAAAGTTAGAAAAAATACCCAATTTTGGATATTGAGGGTTATGCTCTACGGGTATAATTTTATTCCATTATAGAAGAAAAAATTAGTGAGAGTTATCCTGGTGATTGTAATCCCCTACCACAGTTTAGGGACGATATTTGTAATCCCTCTTTGGTGGATATTTTGGTACCCTAACTGTCTCATGATTTTTTACCCTTTTATTTTTAAGAGGTTTTTGACGTGAAATTTTAGTGTCGACTCTTTTTTTTTTACTATTTATTTATTTCATTTTTAATTACACGACGAGAGAAAAATGCTGGTCAATTTTCGCTGCACCACACACCGGCTTTTCCCAACATGAAAAAACAGAGGTATGAGATACCTAGTCAAGTAATCACCACAACGCTCTTTGCGTGAGAGATCACCGGTGACTATTCCAGGAAACACAAACATCGCTCTTACAACTATCGCCATTACAATAATGAGTATAGTTATTGATTAGAAATTGCCCAAGAAACTATTGCGCATAACATATATCAAAACAACCAAAAGAGAAAAGGGAAGAAAAAAGAAACATGAATTGAACACCAACTCATAAACACATATAGCAAGAATCGGGGACTTACACGGCGGTTCCTCATTGCAACGATTGCTTCTTATCCAATTTGCCACTGCATTGCACAAAAGAAGCTCCATATTTTCAGGATTGTCTGTAATTGATACCAAACCAGGGACGCATAGGATAACATATCTTAGAACAAACTTTGATTCACACATGATCACATCATGGACGAGTGTCACAATTAGATATAAATGTCACCGGCTCGATACATACTACCAGAGTCATTAGTTATGGTTCACAATTCATGAGCAAACAGAGAATAGTTGCTTGTCAGATTACCTTGAGAGCGGGCTCGCCTTTGTTGGCATTGGCAGCCGCAGATCTCTTTGCATCGGCTGCGAGTTGAGCACGTGCAGCCCTCCCTGCTGCAGACTTATCGAATTCCTCTAGCCTGAAAACACCAAGAAATGAGTCATCTTCAGAAATCAGCATCTGTGACCCTAAAATAATTGATGATCATGTTCACTCCATCACTTGGAAAACGGATTAAACACTCGGACCATGATCGACCGGATCAGCGATCGATCTAATACAAGAGATGGCGTAACCCGATACATGATCCATAACTAACGAATCGAGAGAGAGGTATATATTTGCCTTCGTTGGGCGGCTTCGGCGGCTTTGGAGCGGGCTTCCTGTGAGGCTAAGCGATCTTGTTCTTTCCTCTGCTCCTGTTTCGCGGGGTCCTCCAAACACGAGCACGCCGCCCCCATCCTCCGTCCTAGCTACTCTCCTCTCTCTTCCGGCCTCCGCCGACGGTTGACTGAACTGCACTCAACACTTTTAGCACTTCGTTGTTGGTTGGTGAGGTTTCCGGTGGTGACGCTGCAAAAAATTGAACCCCTGCCGAGCAGGTCAGATTCCGAATGGTGCAACAACCCCGGGGTCTTTTGGACATTTTTAATGCCAACCCCCCTGATTAACCTCGGCGACTTGTACTTATTTTCCACCAACGAAGCCTCCTTTTCTAATTTGATAAGAGTCCTTGATTTCATAGTTAAAAAAAAAACGATCCAGTGTTAAAATCAATGGTTTTTGATGATTTATTGTGTAATTAATTTTAGAAATTGAGAGATATCAAAAAATGAAGTTTTATCACACTTGTGAGTTTTTGTTTTCCTTCCACAATTTATGATTCAAAGAATTACACTAATAGATCGAGCATATAATGATTAATTATTCAATACGATAGATATAAGAAATGTATCAAAGGTGTTTGGTATTTGGAAGATATATGTCACGATATTTTATGCAAATTCCATTGCACCATCTAACATTCAACATGGATATATAGTATTTCTTTTTAACCTGTAGGTATCATTTCTGGCCTGGGTGGGAGTATTTTAAACATCATTGTTTTCATCCACATCTCTTCGCCTTCGGCCTATCTAATGCTAAGGTTTATTCAAACTGGAGTGTAATGCGGACGCCATCTAGTAGGCCTAGCAGGAGAAGAAAATCGCCTCCAGGTGATGGGGATTGGGATTGCATGCATGGGCCGTCGATGTGAGGGGGCTAAATCGCTGACTAAACTCGAAGTCGAACGCCACCTCAGATTATAAATTGTGGCGTCAAGATGAAGAAAGATCAACCGGAGTTGGTAAGGTTCCACTCATTTTGGCACTCCAAATCAATATTTGAGGTCTGCACTTGAAATTTTCGGCCTCCATTAGTACTATTACTATGTTTGTGTAAGCAAGTACTACAAGTGTTTTAGTATTGGATGGCTATTGTCTTGGTATTCTTCTCTTTCATGAGTGGTAGAAATCCACGCGTGCTTAATTATGTAATCTACTGTCGTGATAATGAGAGATGATTTTATTGCGTAAGTTTTTTGGCAATAGCGTTAAGTACCGAAATTATTCATCCAACCTTCTTAATTTAGAATGATAAGTTGGTGATTCTGTAGTGAACATATAACATAGGGGAGGCAATCTATGAATCGGACAGCTATATGAGAAGTTTCAAAGCAACCCCCTACTATATTCCATTTACAGTTTCGCGGATTCATGAAACTCATAAGTGATGTATAGAAGGCTAGGATGTATCCAAGCGTAGCGTAGGAGAGATCTTTAGGGACTATGCGTGGTTAGAGTTGGGTTCATCCTGCTTACCATAATTCTGATTAAAGTGATGGCATGTTTAGTCAAGGACTAGGCCAGACTCCTTGCACTACCGATTCTGGAGGCTATCGTATGGCTTCCCGAGCACCTCTTTCCAAATTAAGAACGGTACATTTTGATGGACTTTGTCATCTCTCGTTTTTTCGAAGATGAACTGCAACTCTGGTCTGATCTTATTGAATGGCTAGTTGTGTATAAAGAGCAACATTATCTGGCAATGCTCTCAAATAGCAACCTGATGAAGCAAATTTTAGCTTGCAAGACTGTCGATTGTCTGATCGACAGAGAGATCGGAGAATGAGGGATGGACTAGGATATTCGTGATGATCTCTCTTGAAACAAGAGGTTGATGGTAGAATGCTTAATTCTATGAGATGTTTGTTAGGCCATTTATCTGGTAGGTGATACTACTGATGATAGAACCTGACAAAAAAGGGATTTCTGTAGATCCATAGGAACTTTGTCTAGTTGCGTTGTAAAATGGGTTGTAGGAATGCGGTTTTGCTTTGAGATTGTTGTGCGGTAAAGGAATGTGTATCTTTAACTAATTATAAACAAGTGTCAGATCCGGGATTCATATCTCAGAGACAATTTCGTGAAACACAAACAAACTTCATGCCAACAATCAAGAAGCTCCACACAACCGCTTTTTCCCCTCAATTGCGCCATTTGCTATGGCTAGTTGTCCTACTATTACACATGTAGTTGTACGCGCGACTCTCGTAGTTATTATAACAATATGCATGATAGTGACAATCAATTTAAATCTGGAAAGGTGTGGATGTGGTTCACTAAAGTGACAGTATCTCATGAATCAAGTGTCCTATGAATTTGTAGGATGAACCACCCTTGGCAACCGCCTTTCTGCTCTTGTTTGCCATGTCCTTGGCCTTGGCATGGACTTCATTGTCGGGATCTGTCAAGGTCTTGATGGCCTTCTCTAGCTCGTCAGCCAGCACAAGATCGCCGCTCTCCTTATCATATTGCAGCCTGAGCTCCACAGCCAATCCCAGTTCCCTTACCAGCTGAAACGAGTTGCTCTGCTGCTCCGCATACATGGGCCATGCCACTATTGGCCTTCCGTACCAAAGGCTCTCCAGGATCGAGTTCCATCCACAGTGTGACACAAACCCTAAAATGGCGTTGTGGGCCAGGACCTCTGCCTGCGGGACCCACCCGCATATCATGCCCTGCCCATTCTCCAGCACCGGGCCTAGCTCCGGCAGCAGCTCCTTGAGCTCCTCGGCCGTGTAATCAGTGGGTGGTCCTATGTGCCCCTCTGGTGGTGGCTTTCTCACGGCCCACAAGAACCGCGCACCACTGTTAATGAGGCCGAGTGCCACCTCCCTGGCCTGTGCCTCTTGCATGCTGCCGGCCGTGCCAAAGCAGAGGAACACCACCGATGAACCGGGCTGATCATTGAGCCATTTCATGATCTTTTCATGCTGGTCTTTGTGGGCCTTAACATGGGCCTGGCCAACAAGGTCGAGGATGGGGCCGACGGTGTAGATTGGTGGGTTCCTGGCATCTTTCCTCAAGGACTCAACAGCATAGGGCTCGAGATCATCAAACGTGTTGGTAATAATGGCCTTCACTTCCCTGAACCTCTTCCCAGCACTCAATGTAGTGGCATAACCTTCCTTCGTGTGTAGAAACTGGGGTATGAACCTAGGCGGAAATGGGCTCTTGAAGGTCGGAATGATCTCATCAGGATCCGTGCCACAGAATGGGGCCCCAACCCGATCATGACGGTCGGGGAGGTGGAGAGTGAGCCCAAGGAAGGCAGCACCTGAGGTGTAGAACAAGTAAGCAGGGAGACCCAGCTCCTTGGCCACGTCCACTGTTTGTATGGAGAACAAATCAAAGAATATGGCCGCAGTTGGAATCACAGCGTTGATGACTGCATCTCTGATGTGTGATCTGTGAGACGTGGTGTAGTCGGACACGTATTGCTCTATGCACTCCTTAATGAGCTCATGAGGCGGCGGCTCCACTTCGGGTAGCACGGCAAGATGGATGGATTCGTGAGGCGAGGAAGTGGGCGGGGGAGGGCCAAAAGTTGGCTTTACTATGAGGATGGTTATGGAGAAACCCGGGTGACGTTCCAGGAGTTGGGTGGCGAACTTGATAGTGGAGACCAGGTGCCCGGGCAATGGTGGTGGGATGAATACCAGCCCGACTGAGCCTGTTGATATGCTGCCCATTTCTTCACAAATATGTATGTAGTACTGTGTTCTATGTATATTATGTTGTGGAGGGAATGAGAAGAGACGTCGTGGGTTGCTCTGCTTATATAGCCCGGACCACCGTATGACATCATATAAGACCAAATGAAGTTAGGTTTGAAAATATTTGTGGCGGGGGATTCCTTAGAATGCCAGCCAATCCATGGAAAATTCGGAGTTGACAATGTACTTATAGTTTTGTTCATCGAACAAAACATGCCAATAGATGGTACGTTTTTCATATTCGGAAACTCTGTTTGATTCGATTTGAACTTAATGTGTTACCCTATGCAAAATGAGTTCGATTGGTTAATTCAGATGACTAGTTTGTTACCCTAAGAAGATGATGAATATGTTGGAGATCCCAGATAGTATTAGGAAGAGGAACTACAAGATGCTTGGCTATGTTATAGATTTGCCGTTGAGCAGTCGATATCTGGATTGTGCATGAAAGGGAAAAGTGCCTGGATGAAATGAATGGGAGAAGTGGGATATGGTCAATGGGTCATCGACATTGATCAAGGAAGGTATCGTGGCAGATTAGAGATCGAGTAAAAAGGAGGAACACAAAAGCAATCAGGCTCCTGCCAAGCAAATCCAGGAGAGAAAGAGTGATGTGCGAGTTCATTCATCTCTACCAGTCTTCAGACTGATCAGTTTCAACTACTGCAGGTTTCTTCAAAAAGTTCCCAATGTTGGACGCAAGATCACCCGTAAATGCTGGGGCATCATGATTTATGCCGTTCCATTGTGGAACTCCATTTTCTGACGCAATTAGATTGACATATTGTGCTTTTGGGAGAACACTTCGACTCGGCTTGATGTCATCGAAGCATTGTTTTGAGTACAACTCTATATAGGAAGATTTACAACTCTATAAAGATATCTTAAGCATGTATGTAAAGGAAGATTTACAATACTATATAGCGTAGTTAGCACTTGCGGATCTTACACTTTTCCTCTCAAGGCTATCTATGAACAGAAAAGCTGTAAGAAGGAAGGGTCTCGATATACGATGTGTGAGACAATATTCAAGGTATTTCCGCGTTCCACTTTTTTCGCACTATTGGTTTGTGACGATGGCTGATATTGTATTGGATTTCTACCTTATTTAGTGCATCATTTTAATCCTAAAGTATAACTTTGCTTATAACATATCACATAAAGTAAGTGCCAAGTATTCAGAAAACAAAATTCGTTATGGAAGCAGTTGATGCGTCATTGTGGTAGGTGATTTAATCGTTTTTTAACATGACCGAGCTATGCGTCCAATTCATCACCATTGGATTAATAGATTAAGAAATCTGTTTGAATCGATTATGCACGTTTACATACGCTAAAATACAGAAACGTATAGAAAGCTGAAATTTGTCGAAATCGTGCAGATTATAGCTAATGATCCCATTAGCTATATGGGTGGCTGTCGTCCATTCGTTGATTTTCGAAAGTTGAGGAAGCGTGCGGGATTCTGATGACAACTACCAATGAACACCGTCGAATGTTCCGTCATTTGTCAAGATACGGATATTCTTGTTATTCTTCAAAACAGAGCTAACGACAAAATAGAGACCATAAAAAAACATAACTAATGCCTCCATTGTCAAAGGAGGAAGCTATCAAATTCGCCTCCATGAATTTTTCGGACTTGTTATACAGGATTGTTATTCTTGTCATCAGGCGAAGCTCCAAAGCCCAAACATGTTTTACCCGTCCACTGTCAGCGACGACTCTGATAAATTTGATTTGTTGTTGGCAAGACCCAAATTAAAGGAGGGGAGGTTAGCCATCTGTCACGGATGAGTTAATTTTAAAAGGTCTTATTATTTGAAAAATGGTATAGAGTTCTTCACAATTCTCTAGAGTTCTCCACACCCTTTTACGAAGTTCTATATTTTTTTAGAAGATCAAGTTGTCTAGATTTCTCTAGAATGATTTAGGATTTTCTAGATTAATGTTGAGAGGTAGAGGAACTTCTAGATAACTCTAAAGTTCTCTAGTTATGAGATATTTTAGAGAATTCCATGTAAATATCTTGGAAGAAGAGTGTAGAAGACTCTTGTATATACTTAGGAGGAGAAGAGTATAGAAGAGTGTACACCACAAAGTGTACATCCTTTTATGAGGTTGTATATAAAGGGATGCAAGGCTCATTTGTCAAACATCCCATATCTCATCACATTCTTACAAACTCAAAACATATCTTGTAACCTTTTAAGTGTTCTCAATATAAGTTTGTTTTCAAGTCCAAACTCTCTTGCGTTCTCAAGTATCGATTTTGAATGACGAATAGAGTTGAACTCAAACAAAAGAATGAATAATTTGAATATCGTACGAATAACAAGAATCTAACCCGTAACACATCGCTATCCTCATTCAGTCATTTATAAACGTCAAAGGCCACAAAGGGGACGGCTCTCTATTATTCTATTGGGACAACAAACCACCACCTTTTTACCAAAGCAAAGCTCAAAAAGGAAAATCTTCATGGTTGTGGCTTCCAGAGTTCTCCGGTTTCCACCAGACCATACAGTATACATACAGCGGGCCACCATACCTCATTTCTCCTCAGTTCTGCCCACAAACAAGTTATATAGACAAGTTCTCCTCATATCATATCAACTCTTCTGGACCGAAGAGTTGTTTATTATTTAGTCGATCATCTTTGCTGAGAAATCATTATGTGACTTAAATGAAAACTTATCTGGACAAGGATCTCCTACAACGGCACATGTAATTCTTTCGCAAAGGCCCCAGCATAGCCTAGTATATTGCAATTTATTTATGTGCAGTTTAATTATATGATGAGCAGCTGAACCGCCTGATCAATGACGCTGGGTGTTCGACCTTATGGTATGTAATGTTTAACTCAACATAACATGGCCACAAAGAAAGAAAAGAAAACACAAAGAGCAAGCTCATAATGATGGGCCAATTGAAGAAGATATGATGATAGGCCGAAACTCGATCGGGGGTAATTCCACTCACTCATATATGATGTCCTGTCCAATGGGTTGCTCACTGGCACAAATAAGAGAGACTTGTGTGGAATGATGGTGTAACGATGACATATTAACATGCCCTCAACATGAGATGAGAGACTTGAGAGTGGTGGCCGGCCTTCCGGGCTGAATCTCAGAACAGATGAGAGCACCAATATACCGGCTTTTATCCATGCAACAGACAGATTAGTTTATGACAGCCATTTAAACTGACTGAGATTGTATGCAACCAGCTATCCAAGTCCCTTGTTGTAAAAAGGTATACATTGGGATTTGAGACTCGAACATGAGCTAGAGCACTGTCCATCTGCAGATGACACGAGAGCTGCTTCAAATTTGCAGAAGACGCAAAAGCTGGTTTACGAGCAAAACCATATGCAATACAGGAATGGAGCTTGAACTGAGACTCAAAGAAACAGTAGAGAATCCATCCAAATTAATACTCGTAACTCAACCAGAGAGGAAACTATCTGAAACAGTGAGCGTATTATATCTTATATATATAACCTCTTCAGGAGGGATCAATTACTGGCATCACATGTATGTAACTTACACTAGTTTATGACGTTCTGAGTCTAAACTCTTGCATCATCTTGTATGCAGCTTCTTGAGGTGAGGGTACTCCTATGCTTTTCATCATAAACCAAGCAACATCTCCACAGTAGGACACAATACACACAATCTGATGATGCTAATAATAAAGCTGTAATTCCTCATCGTTCCCTGTCGACATTACATTCTTCTATGTCTTCAAATCCCTTTGTTGCAGCCGTTGTCAAGGTCTGATTAGATTCTTCAGCTGCACCAGCAGCTAGATTCTCCTCCGTGTCATCTTCTTTCCCTGCAGCAGGATGAGAAATTGCTTCTTCGTCTGCCTCTGATTCAGTCGTCCGTTCCTTGGCTTGTTTCTGGGATTCTGCTACAGCTACATGTCCGCCATTATAACTGTATATTTTCCCCTTGACATCCTTCTTCCCCTTGGCAGTGACCACAATTGGTTTAAGCTCACTGTTCCCAGAATAGGAAAAACGTAGGAGCGACACACCTTCCTGACCAATTTGGCTGAAGATCTGCTGCTTCTTCTCTTCAAGCTCTTCCAACAGTACAGAGAACTTATCAAGGCCAAGCTTCGAATATGGGTTTTTGCTATTCTGGTTGCTCGTCCTCAACACCTGAAGTGCTGCTGGTGCTGTTGCGGGTGGTGCTTCTGATGATGAGGATGGTGTTGATGCTGATTCTGCTGCCATAAGCTGCCTATCCTTCTTCCCCTTAGCAGTTACCACAATTGGTTTGAAGTTGTCTCCAGAATATGAGAAGCGTACAAGCGGCACTTCTTCTGGGCTAATTTGGGAGATTATTTCTTGCCTTTTCTCCTCTAGTTCCTTCAAGAGTGCAGAGAACTTCTCGCGGCCAAGATCAGCATAAGGGTTCTTGCCATTCTTGTTGTTTGTCCTCAACACTGGACGAGGAAGTGCTGCAGTTGATCGTGCTGGTGATGCTGCAGTTGACGGTGTTGGTGATGCTGCAGCCGATGGTGTTCGTGATGGTGCTGCAGCTGATGTGGGTGATGCTGCAGCTGATGATGTTGGTATTACAGATGGCTGCTGATTGGAATTTCCCTCTGTTGGTGCTGACCAAGCTGCAACAAGCTGCCTATCTTTCTTTCCCTTGGTGGACACCACAATTGGTTTCAGGTCATTGTCCTCAGAGTAGGAGAAACGTATGACTGGTGCTTCATCTGGATTAATTTGGGACATTATTTGTCTTTTCTTCTCCTCGATTTCCTCCAAGACTGCAGAGAACTTCTCAAGGCCGAGATCCGCATAAGGATTCTTCCCATTCTTGCTTCTAGTCTTAACAACCTGAGGTGTTGCTGCTACTGTGGATGGTGATATTGGTGCAGCTGGTGGCTGCTTGACATTCTCCATCGCTGGTGCTGATCCAGCTGCCACAAGCTGCCTATCCTTCTTCCCCTTAGAAGCAACCACAATTGGTTTGAGCCTATTTTCCCCGGAATGAGCGAAACCTACCAGCGGCACTTCGTCTGGACCCATTTGGGGTATGATTTCTTGCTTCTTCTCCTCTAATTCCTGCAATAATGTGGAGAACTTCTCGAGCCCAAGATTGGAATAAGGGTTTTTACTAGTCTTGTTGCTCATATTCAACACCTGAGGTGTCCTAGGTGGTGGTGATGGTGGTGGCACAGGCCGTGAAGTTTGTGGCACAACTGATGGATAATTGGCATTTCCCTGAGCTGGTGTTGATCCTGTTGCCCCAAGCTGCTTATCCTGCTCATCCGATGGGTCTTCTACAGCTGCTGTAGCTAGCCGCATAGGACCAAGGGCTGCAGTGGCTGGCTGATCCTCTTCCTTCTCCGCTATTAGAGCTGCTGCATGCTTAGAGGCTTCTGCACCATCAGCTGCAACAGCACCAGGTCTGTCATCATTGCTAAGAAGTTTCACTTTGCGTTCCTTGTTGCCGTTGGCAACGACGACAACGGGTTTGAGCTTGTTGTCATCAGAGTGAACGAAGCGAATGAGCGAGACGTCTTCTGGCCCGACTTTAGAGAGGATCTTCTGCTTCTTCTCTTCCAGTTCTTCCAGTAAAGCGGAAAACCCTTCATGGCCAAGATCCGCGTACGGGTTCTTGCCTTTCTTCTTGTTCATGCTGCTGTTGTTGTGGTTGGATTTGTAACTAGTATGTCTTGCCTCTGCCGCAGCCATGACATAAAGATATATGGATTTAGGGCATTAGGCTTGTGTGGATTCAAAATTGTGGAATGAATATTAGAGGAACCGGCAGTATAATGCTTTTGAGAGTTGCAAGCACCCGAAATAAGATGCAAGCAGCAACAATTTGATAATGCCTGCCATAAAGTTGAATGCATTGACAATACAGCAATAGCCCGTCTGGTTGGCCCTATTTAAACAGTCTACATCTCCCTAAACAGAGAAAAAGATGGGAGTCATTTTCATATTATTTCATAGCTATACATGTCATTACAGCTTTTGACCACTAGGGGGTAAAAAAAAGCCTGTGTTAGTACGTTATTAGACTTGCTTCTAGATATCAAGATTTTCCGATTTCCATTTTCTAGAACGCCATAAGATTTTGAAGTGTATGCCTCGGATTCATTTGAAGATGAACGTCAATGAAAGAAACGGCTTCCAGACCTTAGAAATTTCATATAAGAAAAACTTTGACCATCTGTTATACAGAACTTTGTTCATTCAAAATATTAGGACGACTTGAAACGTTAAAAACACCACAGAAGAAAAATCCACGAGGAAGCTAAAAAAATAGTAAACAATTTCATCTCCTGGTTGGTAATTTGGAAAAATGGCAAGCCACTGATTGGTTAGTGCTAAACATATCAAGGTAAGCAAGAAGAGCTCGTGGTTGAGCCAATCATTTCCTTTTCATATTCAACCATCATCTAGAAAAGGGAGCAGTACGTTCCATGTCCCGCTTAAAAGAAGGAAGAACTGTCCATCAATGTAAATGCGAAGAAGATATTGTTGTTTGGGATTAAAGGTGGTCCCGAGTAGTAGACGTAGCAGTAAACTAGCCACATAACCAACCTTTGAGAGGATAGGTGCCACCTACAACCACGACCAACTACATGCCCGTCCCATGCCATGCCAAAGTTATACTACTATAATTGCTACCACAAGTCTATTTCACTTCACAAAATAGGCCAAAATTTTCGGTTTCATTGATTGAGGCATTCATTGGCACCAAATTTGCAGTTGCTGTGACAGCATTTTAAGATGTATGGTTTCCAATACTACTTCATCAGTGTTTAGTTCTCATGTATTGGAGTAATCAGTTCCAAAAATAATGATCCCAAAAACTATCCCATCATAGAGATGCTAACATCGGCATCACGCTGTGCTGATATCATCCTTCGGCGCTCATGTCACCCTAAGGCCTAATATCCATCAGGTCACCAACTTCCAGCCAACCAATGGGAGGGGTACTACTCATGAATCCAACTGAATTCATTGAGAAAGAGAAACACACATTTCTCAACCACTAATAACCAACCCTTGGATTCAATTTCCGCAAGAAACAGTGTCATACTTTTCGCACTAACTAGTAACCACGATGTCACGAATGAGCTAATTTATGAGGTTTTCGTTGAGAAATTGTCTAGGGTTCTTTATATTTTTTTTAGACAATTTCATACTTTTCTAGAGTTGGCTAGAATGCTCTACACTTCTCTAGACAACTCTAAAATTCCCTAATTAGCAGACATTCTAGAGAACTCCAAATAAATATCTAGGAAGAAGAGTCTAAAAAACTCTTGTAAATACTTAGGAAGGGAAGAGTATAGAAGAGTCTTAACCACAAAGTCTAGACCCTTCTATGAAGGCGTATATAAAGAGATGCAAGGCTCATTTGTCAAACCATCCCAAGACATCCAACTCATCCCATTCTTGTAAACTCTCAAAGCTTTATAAACCCTCAAGTGTTCTCAATACAATCTTGTTTTCAAGTCCAAACTCTCTTCCGTTCTCAAGTTTCACCTTTAGGTGACGAGTAAGGCTGAAATCAAACGAAGGAGGGAATAGTTTGAGTGCCGTACGGATAACGAAAATCTATCCCCGTGACAAGTGATATCAGAGCCTTGGTTCGAGAGATGACAGATTCAAGCATTGTTGGGTATGAGATTCCCGAGAAAATGAACACCGCGAATGTAACCATGCGTAAAGGAAGGAGAAAGTCGAAAGATGTTCAAACTGCCATGAAGTCACGACTCTCACGGGTGGAACATCGTGGCTAAGATGGCGGATCGGTTGGAGGAAGATGTGCCTAGCAACGATATTATCGAGGCTCGGGAGGAATGCCTCAGGGGTGCGTTGCAATGTACTCTCAACTCATGCTTGGACACTCTTCGCAAGGAGTTTCGAGCACAAATGGAGGAGGTGCATGCGGTGATGGCCACTCTCCAAGAGGAGATGAAGGTCTTGAGGGAAGAAACCTCGCTATGCAAGGCGGCCATAGCGAATGATAGAGCAAGTTTTGGGAGGATGGCGCGGTTCGAGCCCCCTAAACCAAAGTCGTTTACCGAAAAACGAGATGCTGAGGAGATCGACACCTTCTTTTTTAACATGGAACGATACTTTGATCTCTTGGGCATAAAAGATAAAGAGGAGAAGATCAAGGCCGCATCTATGTTCCTCTCGGACACAACGACTATGTGGTGGCATCGTCGTTACAGTGACGTTCAAGCGGGAACGTTCACTATGAAGAAGTGGAATGACTTCAAAAAGGATCTCAAACTCCACTTCTATCCGGAGAATGCCCAATATGAAGGCAAGAGAGCACTGCGAAAGTTTAGGCAAACGGGCACGATTCAGAAGTATGTGAAGGAATTCACGGAGTTGCTCTTCCAAATCAACGACATGTCCGAGGAAGACAAACTCATCTACTTCGAGGATGGACTTTAACCGTGGGAACAACAAGAGTTACAACGATATGGTATCCAAACTCTTGCGACGGTCATAGCGACGGCGGAGTCCTTCATCGAATTCAAGAGGAGCGAGTCTCCAAGGGATAGAAAGTCGAAGAGTGACTTCGAGAAAGGTGGAGGAGAGACCCATGAAGGGATCAATCCGACTTCGAGTTTCGCTAGCAAGAGTGACTCGAAAAAAGAAGAGCAAAGGGGGTGAAAAAAGAGCACGTCCAAGAACACAGTGAAGTCCAAAGGCGAGGTAAAGTGCTTCTTATGCGATGGCTCTCACTTAATTTGGGAGTGTCCGAAAAAAAACGTTCCCACGGCTATGGTTGCTCGGGTGGAGGAGGAACCCGTGCAAGAGATGGGATCTTTGAGGATCCTTAACGCGATGAAGATCACAGGGGAGAAGTCTTTATCGAGGATCCTTAACGCGGTGAAGACCACGGAAGAGAAGTCTTCATCGAAAGAGTTGATGTACGTCGATGCGGTGATCGGATCGTACACAACCTATGCCTTGATTGATACCGGGACAACTCATAGTATTGTCTCGTGGGGAGAGGCAAAGCGACTTGGATTTCGAGTCGACAAAGAGCAAGGCATGCTCAAGACGGTGAACTCGAAGACCGAATCAATAGATGACGTGGCCCATGGCGTGCGACTTCGCATTGGCGATTGGAAGGGATCAATGGATCTCACGGTCGTTCCCATGGACGACTACCCTTTGGTGCTTGGAATCGACTTCATCGAGGGTGTGAAGGCGATACCAATTCTCTTCGCTAATATCTTACACATAGTGAAGGATGATGGAGTTTGCGTGGTCCCGATGGTGCGACGAGCAAAGAAGGCTAAAGCAAAGATGGTCGCAATCATGCAACTCTCCAGGGGAATCAAAAATGAGGAACCTACTCACTTGAAAACTTGAAGAGAGGTGAGATCTTTCACATGGCAAAGGTGGTGCCAAAAAAGATCTCACGAGTCTTGCCGAAGGAACACGAGAAGGAACTTCCACCAAAGCGACAAGATGGGTGCTCGAAAACTTCTCACGACAACTCAAGGACAAGGCCGAGTCACACAAGTGCGACGCGACGAGGACGTCCGCGACATAGGTGGAGGAGTATGTCACGGACGAGCTAATTTATGGGGTTCCCGTTGAGGAATTATCTAGAGTTCTCTACATTTCTCTGGACAATTCCATACTTTTCTAAAGTTGGCTAGAATGCTCTAGACTTCTCTAAACAACTCTAGAGTTCTCTAGTTATGAGACATTCTAGAGAACTCCATATAAATATCTAAGAAGAAGAGTCTACAAGACTCTTGTAAATACTTAGGAGGAGAAGAGTATGGAAGAGTCTTGATCATAAAGTCTAGACACTTCTATGAAGGTGTATATAAAGGGATGCAAGTCTCATTTGCCAAACCATCCCAAGACATTCAACTCATCCCATTCTTGTAAACTCTCAGAGCTTTGTAAGCCCTCAAGTGTTATCAATACAATCTTGTTTCTAAGTTCAAACTCTCTTGCGTTCTCAAGTTTCACCTTTGGATAACGAGTAAGGCTGAACTCAAACGAATGAGGGAGTAGTTTGAGTGTCGTACGGGTAGCGAAAATCTATCCCCATGACAACAAGCTCTCTACTGCCTCCACGAAATGAAAAACCTAAACACTAGGATGAAGTGGGTGAAGTCCTCACAACATCGAAGGCATTGAAGTTCACGTGACATGAATCACAGCAAACGGCTGATTCTGAATTCTCTTCAAAGCTTCCAATTTACCTACTTTCTCCACTATGTTCCTAGTCCTCCCCGTTGCCTTCTCCTAAACTCATAAACAAGGGAATGTATTGACATCACTACTCTTATCTCCCTTTTTCCAATTCCACAAACAAGAACTACTATAAGGTAACTACAATATCACCAAACTCAAATTTCCTGTAATATATAGGGTCTGGGAGTACGGGATATATGTCTGTCTTTCCTCTACTATAAGGTAACTAATAAATGAAAAAAAGAAAGAAAAAGGAAAAGAAAAAAGAAAAAGATTTCCGTTAAAATTAAGTGTGGAGTAATCTAGCATTACAACCTCTCCATTGATGGAGTGCTTCTTATCATAATCAGACGACAATTACTTTGCCTTCTATTTCTCAACAAAGGAAAGTAATACATACAGGACCACGATGCAGATTCGGAAAGTGAAAAGACATACTAGTAAAGATGAAATAATGATAGTAGATAACAGATTGTTAGGTTGGCCACCAAAAACAATGCGATTGATGAATATCGAAGCCATTTGAACCCAATAAGAAGAGTGTTGTTTGATTTGGGTGTAATGCAAGAAGTCAGAAAACATCAATCGAAGAATCTCAAAAGAAAAAATAGCCCACATGAATGCTTATGTTTCTCTCTAGAATTATACTTACTAAAATGGGAATAGGATACTTCAAATTGTTCCAATTAATAGTCTCGAAATGGTTGGACACTCTACTAAAATCTTCTCTTAGAAACACTAACGCTGCTATTTCCGTCGTCAAGAATTCATTTCAATTATCATTTGGGGGATTAAGGGTTTGATAGTATGATTAAATTATATCCACTTATTCCACTCCACCAGAGAAAACACGAAAATCCAGGCCAAAATCAGATAGTACTCCATAGAGAACGAAAACAAGACAAAAGGACGACCCGATAGAACCCTAAACAAAGCACAGCGGAGAAGAATGAATCGAGCAATCAAAGAAGAAGAAATCACCTGACATTTACACGACGGAAAATTAGGCGTCTGACGGAGCTCTATTTTCCCCGGTTGCCGAAATCTGCATGCGATGCGATGTTGGAGTCAAGTTGTTGTTCCACACACACAAACACACAAACACACAAACACACAAACAACAGAAGAGAGCGGAGTACTAAAAAAACACACAGATTGATTGGAGGACACAACGCAATGGGACGGCGCTTTTTCTACGGTGAAGAAAGGAGAGGAGGAGAGAGAACCCGTTTGACGAATAAATAGCTAAGCGCACTAGGGGTGTAAAACGAGCCCACGAGCGGAGCTCGACTCGTTTACTTATTTGGTCTGTTCATAGGATTCATTAAAATTCGTTTACAACTTGACTGTGTCTCGTTAAGAACTTATTCATTTAGGCTTTATTAAAATTCGTTTGCAGCTCGACTCGTTAAGGATTCCATAAGGATTTGTTTAAGTTCGGTTTATTTTTATTTAGAAAAAAAAATCATAAATTATGGAATTTTTAGTAAATATAAATACCTTAAATTTAATATATATATATAAATATTGTAATTCTTATATAATAGTATATATAACGAGTTTTTATTGAACCAAGTCCGAACTCAAGTCCTTATCGAGCCTAAGAAACCGAGCTAAATAGGGCTATGTTCAAGTTCGTTCGTTTAATTAAACGAGTAAAAAATTTATTCGTGTTCGACTCGTTTAATAATCAAACGAGCTTGAACAACTTTCTAACGAATCGAATCCAAATCGAACCTCGAACTTAACGAACTTTTTTTACAACCCTAAGCACCACTGACGTCCTCTTTCACTATTTTCCACACCAAATTATTTTACTCCGTGAAAATGAAAAAATGAAAATCAGAAAAAATAAACCTCAAAAAAGAAAAAAGAAAAATACACTACGTACTACTAGTTCATCTGGTGCGTTAATTTGGGATGACAACACTTTTTTGGAATGTGTATGGGATCATGACAAACTTTGTTTTTTAGTGTGCAAAAAATTCGACTAGGCCATTACTTATATAACCACAACAAAATAAATCAAGTGTACTATATTTCTTGGTAGGGCACGAAACTCCTCCACATAATTCAAAGCATAATAGCACACCCCGTGCTTTTGGAAATTGCTAATCCTCCTCCTCCAACCCCCCTTTCTTTTATTTTTTAAATTATTTTTTATATATAATATTAAAATCATTTATATGAATTTATATGTATCAAATATTAAAAATAAATATATATTTAAAATTTATACATTAATATCTACAAAACAAAACTAATATCGAATATAAAAAATATATTTCAAAAAAATATGTCATTCGTCCCATAATAATTATAGCATATACATATGTGATAATTATCAATAATTCTTACTTGTATCTTCGATAACAATTTCAACTTTATCTTTATCAGATTATAATATCAAGAACAAGATGCTATAGATAGATTGCTACACTCACTACATTATTTCGACTCTGTTGCCGGTTGGAGGACTGAATGGACTGTATATCTTTGGGGATAATCATTATTTTAAGGTATAATGTTGTATTGCATACATTCGATGCAAATATTTCGACTTATTTTACTCATTATCATTGAGGTCCCCTCTAATTGAA
The DNA here is from genome assembly GCA_035668315.1 of Drosera spatulata. NCBI lineage: Eukaryota > Viridiplantae > Streptophyta > Magnoliopsida > Caryophyllales > Droseraceae > Drosera > Drosera spatulata. The sequence continues at coordinate 18,975 of JAOVYX010018906.1, forward strand.
GTTCAGGAACATCGTGAAATAGCTATTGTCTATGTCGAAAATTACTTTATTCAACTATTTTTACATCATCATTATTCTATACCTCCAATTTCGAGATGATGATGGGAGAACGCATCCAATGCAGTTTGAGAATAGACCGATAATTATGCAGTCCGTCTTCAACTGTAGAATAAAATGATGAATACCAATCCATGTGATAGACAATATTTTGAAAGAACGATTGAATAGGATAAAGTTTGTGTGTGTTTAAGTATTATTAATATGTATTTATTTATAATGTAATGAAGTTTTTTTATATTCAATATTGATATTTTGTAGATATTAATATATAGAGTTTAAATACATATTTATTTTTCATATTTAATG
>JAOVYX010018907.1:0-19338 GCA_035668315.1 Drosera spatulata
GTACACATTTTCAAGAGAAGAAAATCTCTCTTTCTCCCTCTAATCTTTCTCTAAAATATTTTATTATTTTGTTAATTTCAAAAATTATCTTTTATGACAACCCACACGTTCTTGGAGCAGGAACACCTGTTGTAGTGCATTCTACAGCAGAGGTATTGTAGCGCTTAAAAGCCCTTTGATTAAATCCCATGGATAACGAGGAATTTTAGTTAAATATTGCTATTTAAAAAAATAATTAACAAAATATAACTAATGGGGAAAAAATTAGGAAAATTTGACTATGAGTTTTCGGGGAGGTGGGAACACGATCTTTGTGATCAGTAGTAAAATCACGTTTTTTTTTTTTTTTTTTGGATGGATAATAACCAAACACGACGTTCGTAATTAGTGCAACGGTCCGAACCTTCATGACCATTTACTTTTCCCTTTTCCCTAAACACTATGGTAGTGTTACCTAAAAGTGAACCAACTTATTTGCCTAAACAATATGGTAGTGTTGACCACTTTATATGTTTGCGTCGGGTTAGGTTTCGTTTTTTTTTTTTTAATTCTTTGGTCAATGCTATGGTACTTTTAGGTTTTCTGTCTAATAACTATATATATGATGGGTTCAAGAAAATATTCATGAATTGACCAACAAATAAGAATATAATATTATTTTCAAAAACATATATAAATTTCACGTGCAGATAATATGATGTAAAAATATATAGTCAATACACACATCATACGACATTTCTAGCAACCGCTAATATCAGCTTATATAAAAAATTATGAAATTACACGTAATATCCATGAACAAAAATTGTTTACTAGACAGAAAACCTAGATTAATATTACTGCCAATTACTAGATGAAAATTAGGTCAACTCATGAATATTTTCTTGAACCCATGATATTTATAGTTAGTGGACGAAAAACCTAAAACTACCACAGTGTTGACCAAACAATTTTTTTTTTTAAAAAAAAAAGTGATAAATACTACTATAGTGTTTCGGCAAATAAGTTCACATTTAGGCAAATACTTCCATAGTGTTTAAGGGAAAAATAAAATGGTCACGACCTTCGTGACCGTTGTACTAATTACGAACATACGTGCTTGGTTATTATTTAACTAAAAAAAGGTGATTTTACTATCGAACATGAAAATCGTGTTTAGGATAATGATGACGAGTGACAGGTTCAAAATTAATCATAATCATTTAAGTCATATAAGTCTTATACATAACCATAGTACATCAAAAGGGGTCATTAACTAAGTCTTCTCTCAAGCCGTCATACCCTTGTCCCGTTTGTCTATTTGAAAATGTTTAAAACATGAAAAAAATAAAATGAAATTTCAGCAATTATACTATGGTGCGTTAAGGAAAGAAGGTTACGATGAAATAGTTTTAAACACATAAAAGCGATAAGCATAGGATTATATGGAAGCATGTCGTTTAGACATTTTCAATGATCGAACACTTGATATTCAACTCGCATAAACTTGGTTCTTGAGTTTAAATCAGAGAAAAACATAGCACATATAGTATTCATACAACTTGGGAAAGCGAGCGGTCATGACTTGATTTACTTGGTGTCGTTATGACAAGTTAGGTTCACCTAGGGTTGACGAGGATCGACCGACGTACGTTATTGTTATCTTGGTTGGGATTATGATCCTTTAACTTATTCTTAGTGATTCATGCCCCATGAAACAATCTCAAAACACATTGAGGATAGTTATTGATTTTCTGAGCATAAGAAGCAAACATGTCGCTGAGCGTAGAAAAACGTGTCGATAACTTATAAAGGCATGGATTTCACACACAATTAGCATCATACTTTTATAAAACACTCCAAACGTGGCAAATCCATTAGCTTTGAAACATAACAAAATCATTAACCATATATATAGTTACCTTGCACACTCGACCGTCTTGGACCTCTTAAGGCTCGACGTTACCTACATTGTTCGTCTCGAATTGCTAAGATAACCCTTGAGAGGGGGGGGGGGGGGTTTGAATAGGCTAATCCAAATGGTTTCAAGAGTTTTTTGTTTCACTTTGTTGGCAGTAGTAAACGACTTTGCTATCTTAGTAGAGTGATTGCTCTACAGAGTTGTTGAATTTGTTTCTCTTAACTATATGGTATTTTAAGCTTATAAAACCAATCGCATCAATTTCTCTATCCCTATCCCTACTATATAGTGATACAATGTTGTTTTTTACTATAAAGATCCAGATTTTTACTCAGTCGTCCAACAGATTTCGTATACTAATTTTTAATCAGAAAAATAAACTTGTATTGTGACTTGCGGTGAATAGAATTTTTTTCAAAAGAAATTTTTTCCTTTAAAAAAATGACTTTATATTTATTTAAATACAAATAAATGTTTTTTTAGAACTTTATAATTTCCTTTAAGTTTTAGTAGTTATCATCTAACCATAAAGAATATAAATTAAGAAAATAATGATTTAGGGATTTTAATTTTCATTCTCTAAAAACAGGGAAGAAAATGAAGTATAGGGAGTCATTTAGGAATAATGATAAGGATAGGGAGTATATTGGGTTTTCTTTTGTAGTCCCCAAAATATAGAGATAGGGAGTATAGGGACACTGTTGCGAATGCTCTTAGTTTATCCTAGTTTTCCTAAGTCAAAACTCTCAACAGTTAAATAAGTGCAAGAAATGTAAAGACACATACAATTGGTATAGTATACTCACTAGATACCTTCCATGAAGTGATTCTTTGTAACTCTCCTAATTTCTTCACTAAATCAGTTACCCTCCAATAGAACACCTCCTCAAAGTGTTTGTGAGTCTCTAAGATTGTTTGATGCAGTACATGTTCAGGTAGCTTGATCTCTCTTGTATCAACAATAGTCAACACATAGTCTAAGGCACCCATCTTCTTTCTTTTGAAAGAGGACACTTGATGAAGTATACTGATAGTAAGGTTAGCACTTGTGTATATTTTCAATCAAAATTAACTACTGAAACTCTGTCATCATCTCACGTTTATAGACAATGCCCATTCACTAGTCGGTGACTCTCTTGTCCTTCGAAATAAATCCAGCCATCGATTTCGATAGAGAAACATCCAAAAGCCAACTTTTAACGCTCCTGAAAATGACATGAGATTAATCCTGCCTGTTAAAGCTGTCATTGTGACGCAAGATTTTTGTCTTGTTTCGAGCTCCGCTGTTCCCCTCTGCTGATCTGCTTGACAAAAGAATAGTTAGCTTTCAATAAAGAACCTTTTATTTTGATCGCATGACTTGGTCTATTCTGTGCATCCTGAAGTCCACTCCTCTTCCTCAGTCCACCCTCCTAATCTGAAGTCTCAAACCCATACATCTATACTCTCCTAATTCCCAAATCTACACTCTATTGATGTATTGATTTTGACCTTTCTGTCCTTTTGGGTGAGAACCTTTGTTACCTCAATGATTTCTTAGAAGCTTTTGGTTATCATCAATTTATTAGTGTTTTGATCCAGCATTCATATTTAGATATTTATGCTCAGTATCCGCTTACTTACAAAGCGTAACAAGTCTATTAAGACCATAATTGACTAATCCTTAAGGATTTCGTACAAGAACATAGAGAATCCTTAACGTCACACTCCCTTATCCTCTCTACTTCCTTTGTCATGAAATCAGGTTCTTAAATTCCTAATTTGCACCCATTTGATGACTATGTATAGTGTCATAGTTATGTGATTATGTAATACCCAGAAAATTCTCGATTGTAAGAAAATACGTATATAAGAAACACATAATATAAGAAACGTTAATAAAATTTGCACCCAGAAAATACGTATATAAGAAACGGGTATTAAAATTTAGTGAACAGTTAACGTTACTGCAAAATTTTGATTGTACACATTCATCAAGATTTTTCAACTTATAGTATAAAATCGCCTACTTGTAGTATTTATAGCAGGTACTACGTTGCCTTTTGCAACACAGAGTTTATACTTTTAAGTTTTAATTTTTATATTGTAAGTTAATGGATGTATACTGCCACATTTTAGTGTATTTTATATCTAAAATCTGACTGTATATATTCTATAATTTACAGTATAAATTTCTCAATTTACAATATAAAAAATAAAACTTACAATATAAAATGAGCGAGTACGTTGCCATAAAATCATCCCCAACACACCCTATAAATATATATATGGTGCGTCGTTGGTATTGCAGCAGCATGTGGCTACTGTAAATTGCATCTCTTCTTCCTGTGAAGTGCATCTTGTTCCATTATGAACTGCAATATTTTTTTCTTCTTAAACTGCACTGCACAATAGAACAAAATGCAGTTCACGGAAAGAAAAGCAGCAATGATTTTCCTATATATATAGTGGACCAATGCTAGTTACTTAGGAATAAATAGCCAACGCTGCATAAATTGTTCACAGCCGTCCACGTGACGGATGGACTGCTGTGATTTTATAGTGCCTTGTGCCAGAGCTTCACTTAGCACAAAAGTCTTGTGCATATTTTTCTCAGAATGAGTTGCATAAGCAGCAAGAGATGATTGGGGCTACTGAAAGATTATGGGCAAACCTTGTAGTTTCTGTCTTGAGCAAGAAGATCAAAAAACCTGCATGTAATCTTTAAATGTTAATGATTACACGATTGAGTTGAATAATTATTTCTTCAAATTTGGGGTAAGGGATCCGTTAAGATGCCAAGAGGAGATTCTGGCGAACCTACTTGTCCAACGAATCCTTCAAAAAGAAATATTGGAAGCATGAGTAGAGCCAAATCAATTCGAGAACTCCCTTCAGCTTTATCCATTCCAGCCAGAGAATAATTCAAAGAATCTGCCATCATTGTAACCAATCCACCAACCACGACCTTATCTGTCTTCTCTTTCCCAACTTTATTCAAGAGTCGAACCAGAAATGCTCCTGTATTCACCTCCCATCCTCTCAGCATTGCTTCCAAGAAGAAAAGTTCACTGTCTCTAACCGTTCTCTCACTTTGGCCACGTCCGAAAAGAGTGTTAGCCATGAAACATTGGACATAACGAAAGTTAGAGTTGCGGATGTTTGTAGAGTTGGAGGTTATCTTATTGAAGAGAAAGTTATGAGTGATATTGCTCCAAGTATCATGCTTATCAACAGCGCGTATCTTCGTCATCTTCGTTCCACTGCTAGCCAAGCCATATAGTGCATTAAATTGATCAGGAGACATTTTATGCTCTACATTGAGCATACAAAACTATATCATCCCCGGAGCTTGTTGATCTTGATCTATGAATTTCACCTCAAGAGATGATAGGAATTCCAATGTCAACTGAACATAAGTCTGCGCCTTCCCTTTTATGAAAGATTCCAACCAATGCGATCAAACATCCACATGACGTCTTCAATGAGGCTCTTGTAAGGCGACGATCGATTTTTTTCAAATCAATCTCGCCTTCATAATAAGCTTTCAATATCTGAGCATTCACTTTAAATATGCGATCCTCGGCTTGCAACTCGACTGCCCCATATGGAAATACATGAACAGTTATGAACGGGTCAGACCACCTATATTCCAGTTCTCCAAGAAATAACCGAAGACGAGAATTAAAAAGCAGTACTTTCTAATCAGGATGGAACTGCTTTCTTAAAATATGTTTTTCGTGCCATGCCTTAGCTCTTTCTTTATTAATACGAGCATTCTTTTAGGCGCCTTGCGAAGTTCCTCTAATTCACATAACTCTAGCAGCCTCTTCTCTCCCGCTACTTTGACATCAAAGTTCAAGAACTTTGTCGCCCAATAAGCTGTATGTTCGAGCTCAACAAGTAGATGACATGCATTCCCAAATACTAAACGATACGGAGACATGACGATAGGGGTCTTGAAAGCTGTTCGATACGCCCATAAAGTATTATCGAGTCTCCTCGACCAATCCTCGCAAGAAGTATTCACAGTCTTCTCTAGAATCTACTTGAGCTCTCGATTCAATATCTCAACCTGCCCTCTAGTTTGCGAATGGTAAGGCGTTGTAACTTTATGCTTGACTTCATATTTTGCTAGAAGGGTTTTGAATTGCTTATTGTAGAAATGAGTGCCACCGTCACTGATAATAGCTCTTGGTACACCAAAACGAGTAAAAATATTCTTCCTCAAGAAGTTGGTAACTACCCTCGCTTTATTTGTAAGAGTTGCTATCGCCTCAACCCACTTTGAAACATAGTCAACCGCAACCAAGATGAACCGATTGTTGTATGACGGAGGGAAAGGACTCATAAAGTCGATCCCCATACATCGAAAAGCTCCACCTCTAGCATAATATTCAGCGGCATCTCATTCCTCCTTGAGATGTTTCCAGTTCTTTGACTGCAACCACATGCGGCAATATAAGCGAAAGCATCCTTGAATAACGTAGGCCAATGAAACCCGGATTGAAGTATCTTTGCTGCTGTCTTGTTACCTCCAACGTGCCCGCCATATTTAGAAGAGTGAATGTGATAGAGAATGTCGGATATTTCCTCTTCTGGAACATATCGGCGAATAACATAATCGTGCATAACTTGTACAAATAAGGATCCTCCCAAAAATAATGTCTCACATCAAAAAGAAATTTCTTCCGCTGTTGACTTGATAAGTCCGATGGAAACGCGTTGCTCACCAAGTAATTAACAAAATCTACGAACCAAGGAAGAGATTCCATATCGATAGGAAAAAGCTGCTCATCAGGGAAGGACTTCGTCATTGGTAGTGCGTCATCATCATAACCTTTGTAAGGCTCCAAACGAGACAAGTGATCTGCTACCAGATTCTCAGAGCCTTTATATTAGATCTCCAAATCAAACTCTTGAAGTAGTAAGACCCATCTGATCAGTCTAGGCTTCGCATCCTTCTTCTCAATCATGTACTTGATGGCAGAATGATCTATGTAGGCTATTACCTTTGTGCTGATTAAATAGGAGCGAAACTTGTCGAACGCGAAGACCACTGATGTGTGTCAAAACACACTTGTTTTTTGTAACTTTATAACCTGCGTTTGGTTTGAGTTTCGTGTCTTTTTGTTTAGAATTCGTTTAGTTTTGTTTTTAGAGTTGGATACTGTCTTAGTTTTGTGTTTTGTGTGCAAAATGACGATGGAAGGATGGATTCTATGCAAAACTGGATTTCAGAGTTAATTGCCGTGTATTGAAAGTGCTAAAAGAGGTTTTGTATCAAGTTGGAGTCCAAAGGATTTATGGATTTCTTTGTTTTATGATTATTGGTTTTATAGTTATTCTTATCCAATCAATTCTTGGATTTATGGATTGTGTTGGTTATATTGCCTTTGGACAGATTTTCTCATCTATGCATCGCGAGTAATGTCATTATAAGGTGACGATATAAACGTGTTTATTATGGATTTTAGAGATGGGACATGATCATAATATTTCTTGCTTATGATTTAATGTTTGTTTCATAGATGAATTGATTGAGCTAAAATGCGATCATATGATTTAGAATAGGCCATTCTAAGTTGTATAATCAAGGTTTTATGCATTTGTCATTCTCTTTTGACAAAATATAGAAGCAAACTAAAAGTTATCATCTCTTTTGTAAAACTTTTGAGTATTCATTCCAATTGTGTTTATTCTTACTAGTCATTCTCCTTTGCTAGTTTATATAGAATGTTGAGTTATGCGCTTAAAAATTATTAGCTAAGCTAGGTTCATTCTCTTTTGGCCTAGCTAACTAATGTTAGGGATAGTTCATTTGCATATGAGTTAACATTATCGGCAATAACGTTAATTAAGTTTCACTACGTTACAACATTCACAAACATCTATATTGGGATTCATATTCATCAACAACAATCTTTGTAGATCAAAATTGGGAGACAAACATCTATAACCTCTTTATATTGATCTTATTTCTATGATTATTGGTTTTATAGTTGTTTTTATTTAATCAATTGTTGAATTTATGGATTGCGTTGGTTATATTGTCTTTGGACAGATTTTCTCATCTATGTATCGTGAGTAATTTCATTGTAGGGTGGCGATGTAAACGTGTTTGTTGTGAATTTTAGAGATGGGACATGATCTTAATATTTCTAGCTTATGATTTAATGTTTATTTCATGGATGAATTGATTGAGCTAAACTGCGATCATATGATTCAGAATAGGCCATTCTGAGTTGTATAATCAAGGTTTTATGCATTTGTTATTCTCTTTTGACAAAATATGGTAACAAGCTAAAAGTTATCATCTCTTTTGTAAATCTTTGAGTATTCATTCCAATTGAGCTTATTCTTACTAGTCATTCTCCTTTGCTAGTTTATATGGAATGTTGAGTTATGCGCTTAAACAATATTAGCTAAGGTAGGCTCATTCTCTTTTGGCCCAGCTTTTAACTAATGTTAGGATTAGTTCATTTGAATATGAGTTAACATTATCGGCAATAACGTTAATTAAGTTTCACTTCGTTACAATATTCTCAAACATGATTAAGCAAGAAAAAAAATTACGATCGATGAAGAAATCAAACCAAAACACTATACATTAGTCGCGCTACCCTTTTTCCATCTTTAAGAACTCGTTAATCTTAAGTTGTTGTTTGGTTCAGTTTAGAACACCAACCTCAAAACCCTATTCTTAGAACCACTTTTAGTATATTAGTAAATCCGTTTCTTATGGAATCGACCCTGACTTATCGCTATTACATTAATTTAATATCTTGCTATTATGTGGCATAGTTAGGATATAATTTGCATAACTTGCAATGGACATGTCAACCACTGCTAGCAACTCCTTTTTTGTTGTTGCATAATTCAGCTGTGCATCTGTCAATGTGCGACTCGCATAATATATTGCATGAAAGATCTTGTTATGTTGTTGTCCCAATACTGCTCCTATTGCATAATTACTCGCATTACACATCATCTCGAATGGTAAATCCCAAGATAGAGCGACTATGACAGGAGATGAGATCAATGCCTTCTTCAGCTGCTCAAACACCTTCAAACAATCATCACTAAAACCAAAAGACACATCTTTCTCAAGGAAAGAATAAAGAGGCTTTGGAAATCTTCGAGAAGTCCTTTATGAATCTGCGGTAGAAGCCTACATGTCCCAAGAAACTCCTCACCCCTTTCATATTGGTTGGAGGAGACAGTTTCTCGATCACTTCAATTTTGGCACGATCCACCTCGATCCCTTTGCTAGACACCTTGTGTCCCAACACTATCCCTTCCTCGACCATAAAATGACATTTCTCCCAGTTGAGTACCAAGTCCGTCTCCTCACAACGCTTAAGTACTAACTTCAATTTGCATAAGCAGTCATCAAATGAAGTACCAAACACAGAGAAGTCGTCCATGAACATCTCTATAAAGCGTTCAACCATGTCGGAAGATATTGCCATCAATACAACGTTGAAAAGTGGCTGGAGCATTGCATAGTTGAAAGAGCATCCTTTGAAATGCAAAGGTACCATATGGGCAAGTAAAAGTAGTCTTCTCTTGATCCTCCGGAGCGATGACGATCTGATTATAACCAGAATAACCATCCAAGAAGCAATAGAAAGAATGACCAGCAAGTCTATCAGACACTGATCTACAAAAGGAAGCAAAAATGATCCTTCCTCGTCGCTTTATTCAGCTTTCTATAGTTGATACAAACTCGCCATCCCGTCACTGTTCTTATCGATATCGGTTCATTGTTTTCATTCTGCACAATTGTGAAACCACCCTTTTTCGACACTTCCTGAACTGGACTTACCCAAGGGCTATCTGAAATAGGATAAATGATACCCACATCAAGCCACTTATAACACCCTAAATTTTTCATTACTTCTAATGATACAGATAGCAACACTGCCGTTGGGCCCAACGTCTCAGCTAGGTAAAAACTATAAATACTAGCTTAGTCATAAGAATTAATTTAAGTTCACTTATACATCATTAATTTAAAAACTTTTGATGCACTGAATCAAAACTCAGAATATCACCTTCATAGCGGAAATTACATCTCTAAATTGAGCACAGCTTAGAAAGGTCAAGGCAATCTTCAAAAATTTTAAGAAACCGCGGTGAGAACGTTCCAATTTCAATTTCTGCAATGGCTGAAATCAGAATGATATGAATAATGTCCAGAATAATGCTGAACCTGAACGTACCCTTAGGTAAATGTCTGAGTACAACGTCAATAATAATTCACCTTTGTGTATTATTTTTCCAGCTGTTGGTGCGAATTTTAAGTTGCATTCTAGTTTCTTACAAAAACAGCCTGTATTTAATGGTAGACCAGGAGAATGCCTTCATCGTCATCTCCAAAAATTTAGGTTAGTTTGTGAGAATTTGAAACCCGAAGGGGTTAACAATTAGGTGATGCAGTTAAGAGCGTTCGCCTTTTCATTAAACGAACAAGCAAAGAACTGATTATTTGACTTGTCACTAATACAATAACAACTTGGGCACAAATACAAAGGGCTGTTCTTAATAGGTACTTTCCAACATCAAGAGTTACTGATATCCAAACACAAATCAGTAGCATCCAACAGAAACCAAAGGAAACTTTCCATGAATATTGACAACGTTTCAAACATTTAGTTGCCAGTTGTCCGAATCACCAATTTCCTGAGAACCTCCTAATTCAATACTTTTATAAAGGAATGTCCTATTATGATAAGCAATTAGTTGATGGGGCGTGTGGAGGAGATTATAAAGATCTTTCTCCGATAGCTGCTCGAGAACTATTTGAGAAAATAGCTGCTCGGTCACAGAATCAATTACCTCCCGATGATATTTCGAGACATGCTCATGAGCTATCTCATTATAATGACACAAATTTGTCTGAGATAAAAAGTATGTTAGCCAAGGTTTTGGCTCAAAACAATCAAGATTCACCATCATAAGGTAAGGCTTGTGGTATCTGTTTGATTCCTGGACACGCAACAGACCAATGTCCAATCTTATTCGAGCAAGAACAAGCTAACGCTGTAGGGAACTTCCCAGATCCTCCAAGACCTATGAACAATCAAGGTTATATGCAAAATTCTAATAATCAAAGGTGAAATAACTATCAACCCCGGTACCAAAATCCGACTCAACCAGGATTTTACAACATGAAACCTCAACAGTTCCCACCACAACAGCAGGCTTCACAGCCAGCACTAGCTTCTTCACCCTCAATAGAAGAGCTTGTTCGAAAAATGACCAACAACACAATACAATTCCAAAATAGTGCATTATCAAGCATTAAAAATTTGAAAACACAAGTTGGTCAATTAGCCACCGAGCTGGGACAAGTGAAAGCTCAATTAGCAAACAAACTTCCATCTCAACCGGTGAATCCTCGCGAGAATGCGAGTGCAATCACTCTAAGAAGTGGAAGGAAAATTCGGACATTGTCCAAGTAAAAAAGAATCAAATAGAACAAGAATTGGAAGTTTTTTCTCCTTCAAAGGAGAAACAAGTCGAATCAAAGTCTCAGTCCCAAGAGTTGTCTCAAAAATCGAAGTCAGCAACAAAAAAACCAAGAGAATATAGACCAATTGCACCTTTTCCGAGCCAATTACTAAGGATAAGAAGTACGAGACGGAGAAGGATATTTTCGAAACCTTCCGCAAAGTTGAGATGAACATTCCTCTCTTTGAATTTAATGGATAATCAAGTAATTTTATTTTATTCAAACTAACAGAATATTTATCTAATTAAATTCTAGCATGCGATTAAGAGTTAAATGATTGAGATTAAATCTTAACAATAATTTAACTTGATTATTTGATTAAAATTTTTTAAAAAAAATCCTAATAATCATATTTATACATCTTTTATGAAGTAAATAACAGATCTAATTGAACTAACAGAATTTTTATACAATAGTTTTACTAAACATAGGATTTTGTATCATCTATCAAACATGAAATTTTGTTAATATCGCATAATATCATCTTACAGCCTAATCTCTACCTACTACAGCATAAGATTAAACATACAGATTCTAAGACCAATATAACTGATATCATGACATATCGAATCCAATTCCTCAGGCGTTGCAAAGAAAAATGCCATGATACTGATCATCCCACCAATGAGCGCAAGGTAGAAAGTGATTACAAACAGCACTCCAAGTAAGGACTTCACCACTTGCTTGATCATCGGGTGTATTGTATTTTTCCTTGATGAATTATAAAAAGGATTGATCCTTGAACTATGAAGGAGTTCAATAAGGTTTCACTCCTTATTTATACTACTTAGAGTATAAAAGTAATCAAAGATGTAATCTCGACAAAATCCAAATTTTCTTATCTCCGTAAACATCCTGATATACAAAGTGACACAATTGTCATGCGTGGATAATTTTGTCAAACAAAACAAATGGGATTTAGATTTGATATCTCAATCTTTGTCATTATCTGAAATCTCATTGTCCCATCACATCACCATAATTGTTCAGATATTGATCCGTGTCAAGTTCACCTAATCTCATTGCTTTTAAGCAACCACTGTAATGCAACTCTAATTCATTTAGCACAAGAAAAGAAAGGTAGATTCAACAGCAATACTAAATATAAGAATCTTGAAGTAATAAGACTGTTGGTATAACATATACTTGAAATTCTGTATTCACATATTAACTTTGAACACAAATAACTTACAGCTTATTTAGCGCAGTGGCAGGCCTTTTTACAGCTCAAGTTCAACTTACTGCTCATTTGTCTACCCCAACAACTCTCAATTTCTTTCTGAAATATTAACTTCAGAATACCCAAGAAATTCTTGAACATCAGAAAATTTTCTCTTTACCGTTAAAGTTTTCAGTCTTATCAAACTAACTATTAACATTAATCATTGATCTTCTGGATATGTTTTGTATTAAGAAGACAAAATCACCAAGTTTCTTCTAAAAGATTCCTTTTCTTTTGTCACAATTCTTATCTCCTAACCACTACTCCATACTTTTCTATACGGCTCCTTTAAAATAAATTTTACCGCTTCTTGTATATCTCCAATAGCAAGTCATCATTAGAAATTTAATTTTCATGCATCTCTCTACTTCCCAAGAGCGGTTAACACAATATCAACTTATCACATAATTATCTGTACTCATACTTCGGAGTTTGATATAAGACTTTTCTTTTCAATAGTCCAAATCTAAGATTTACAAACGTATCAAACCTTTACCAGCATATGTCCTTAGGTTCTGTTTTGAACTTAATTCTGTATGATTTCTAATCACAAAGTCATAACTTGGGCAATGTTAAATCTTAAATTGATACATGATTGTGAATCCCAAAAAATATTATGTTTCCTTGTTCTTGGATCATCAATCCATGGATTCATACTGAACATGTACTGATAAAGAATATATATTAAATCCCATAGAGTGATGTCTTTTACAGTTCATTCCAATAATATTTTCAATGCTCAATAAGTTGCTTCTTAACTCCCAGTTGGAGTATTTTTATGAGATATGGTGAACCTTTATTCTAATATGCATCTTTGAGAATACTGCATTTATATTCCTCGAATAAAAGATTTCTATCATCCAAGCGTATAACATCTTACAATATTTATGATATCTGGCTCAATGTATAGCCCAAGAGAAGTAACCAACTCAACATTCATCACTTCTGGTTTGTTCTCCTATTCCTAATAACCTTTCATTTCATCATAGAATCAAATTATGAAATCAATGATTATGAACACTTTGTCATAAACAAGGTATATCAAATCATTTCATTGCATAGAGATATTCTAAATAAAAGAGACAAACCACATAATTCTCATTTTGGTTTAACCTGTAAGTCTATTTCTCATCACATTTATTGAACATCAGGAAATCTTGTGCCAATACCATGTCCACCTCACGTGCAACATGTCCCCATTCTCCACCTCAAACTTTATGCATTTATTAGTAATTGATAAATTTCACTATCAATATTCAAATGCATATCAATTATCCCACATATCTATTCGCCCTTTTGAATTGAACACTTTATAGTTCGTTTTACAAAATTATACTTCTTTGAGGCTAGTAACGATTAAGCATTTTCTCATGCTCTTTTGAACTGAACACTTTAAAGTTCGTTTTACAAAATTATACTTCTTTGAGGCTAGTAACGATTAAGCATTTTCTCATGCTCTCCCTGCTACCACAGTTCACATTGCTATATACTTTCCTCATTCTTCATTTATGAAGCACATTTATATGTTACATCAAGTTGAAAACATCTATATCTAATCATGCTAGCACCTTTTCTCACTAAGCAGGTATTGCTACTCTCTTGACAGCAAAAAAGATCACATATATAATTTAATCTTACAACATCAAGTGTGTTAACTTCTCATACTTGAGCAAGATTGCTGACATATATCAAATCATGTATTTGTCTTCCTTTCCTTCATGATCAAGTTATTACTCGTCTCAGAGAGTAAAACTCACTTCTTTACTGAACCCATTTGACTCATTTCTCTCGAACTGTACTCAATGCATGTTGCAATCCTACTCCATTATAAAAGTGACTTCTCATTATCCTCAAATTCTATGCCAAACCACACATAGTAGCGATACCAAACAAAACATTCATATAACAGCCACAACTCAAATAGACATCTCGGTCCTATTTCCCACTAGTATATTTACTACATGATATATATCCTCTCGATATCATTTTAGCACATCTTAGTTGTTTTCATCATTCCAAAAATATCCTCAAAACATCAAGATTATAATTGGACCCTTAGTGAGACTTATTCAATTTTATAAGTAAGCTCTCTTCAGCTTTAACAAAAGAGACATCTGTGAAAGAGGATTAGCCAAACCCGAGCACAGGGTCTCCTGCAATGAGATACTCTCATACCAAAACGACCTCATAAGGTCAATGAAAGAATGTCATCACCAAGTCATTGTATAACACATGCTATAGACACAACGCTCTTTGTGTTTTATACCACAGAGTTATCCCACAAATTATGGATTTATTCTCCTTTCACTCACTCATTCTCTTTATACTAGCAAACAAGACATAACAAAAACACACACATCATCTTATCATGACACACGACAAGTGATAGGCAATAAGGTACGTCGTAACACATTTTATGTCAAATACAATTAGTGACTACGACCAAAGATTCCAACACATATTATTATACTCACGATATAATAATACGCATCGTCACACACACAATAAATCTAAACGTTACCTTTTACCATAGTCCTTCATATGCACATGCTCAGCCTCGTTCTTAAGTGACAATGAGCAGCGTCTTCAAGTCCTATAATATAATAGGATACGTGTATCAAGACACACTCTTGTGAATGTTTGTTCACGTACCGGAGTTAAACATATTTCTTCATACTTTGTGAAGCACCATCATATTAATATTATGACATGATGTTGAGTATTGTACAAGACTTTGATACTTATTTTGATTACGCATAATGATGATTTTATATGTTCAATATCACTAGACGTATTTGTGAACATATGGAGTTATTTTAGGGTCAAAATGATCATTCCTAGTCCAGAAGGTTCTTAGACAACATCCCGACCTCTAGTAGGGCCATCCCGATCTTTGAAATTGGTGTTTCGGCCTCTGGAATGGACGTCCCGGTATCTGAAACGACCATCCTGGCCTTTGGAACGAGATTCCCGGCCTCAGGAGCGGGTTTCTCAGATTTTGTCCGATATAACCTTTAGACGTATTTAAATCTATAACTTCTTGTATACAACTACAAAAATTATTCGGTAAAATTATAGAATTAAACTAGACTCCAGTGAATCAAAGTTTCTATCATAAAACCTTACCAGTAATAGCAGTTACTTAGTTTAGATTTATATTTTTTGCTAGTTTAGACAATTTGATCGTATTTCACTAATTAGCTTATAACTCTCTACATACAACTCCAAATAACTATTTGTAAACTGTTTTGCGAACTAGAATTCTATACCTTTTCAATGATATAAAACTTATCTTCTAACTCCTACTATGTAATTCCATATCAAGCCACAAAGTCAACCAAGTAACCGGTTTTTTTTACAGATTGATAAATTCGTACGTTTTTATTTATATCTTAATATTCACAACTTCGAATCATGATTTATCAACTTCATTAAGAATTTGACGTATGAGACAAAAAAGTAGACATATATTAAAATAAGAATTTATTTCACAGCCTATAATTTTTTATAAAATTTCTAATCAAGATTATCACCTTTTCTTATTAATGGTGAAGAATGCTCGTTGCCTTGCAGCCCTAGCTTCTCCTCTTCTCCTCTTCTCCTCAAACTTATCTCTTCTCTTGTATGACAAGGAGTGTTTTTATGTTTGTAAGAAGTTTTTCAAGAAGAAGAGAACTTGTATTTATAAAAACTAAATTGATTAGAATAGTTATGTGAAAAATAAGTGGTTAATTAATGGATATTTAGTGGATAATTAGTGGATAGTGATCTCATTTAGGTAGAGTAAAAATTGACATAAAGTAAAATAAATGCCAGAATTAGGTTTAGGTCATTTTCGTATAAATATGGTATTTTCGTATTAAAATTGTATTTTCCTATATTTGCATATTAGGGTTGTATTTCATCCATATTTTATATTTTATCACTATTATATCGTCAAACAATCCTTATATTCCTTCAAAATAAATTATAACGTACGATAATTCACTATTCACATTAATTATCATGAAATTAAATTTTACGGAATTTTTCGGATTCTTACACCACTTGAGGACTTCTTTTCTCACTATTTCCTTCATGTTCGGATTCAACCTCCTTTGATGCTCCACTGTCAGCTTGTGGTTGTCCTCCATAAGAATTCTCTGCATGCAGTAGGAAGGGCTAATTCCCTTTATATCTAATATCGTCCATCCAATAGTAGACTTATGAGCTCTAAGCACTCGTAAGTGTCTTCTTGTTCCTCGGTCGAGCTCGATGAAATGATAATAGGAAGAGTGGAAGAACTACCCAAGAAAGCATATTTGAGGGTCGATGGTAGTTGCTTCAACTCCAACTGCGGTTGTTTTTCATCTGCATAGAGATTGTCTCCTTCTTGAGCTCTTCAAATGGTTGCTTATGATAAATTGAAGCACAAGCCTCCAATCTCCTCTGGACAGCAACAATATCATCATCATCAACAGACTTAGCTCCAGCTAAGCATGCTTCCAAGGAATCTTCGTGGTGAACAGTCTCAAACACCTCCTTAGTGCACGCTTCAATAATATCAAGGCGCATGCAACTTTCTCATTCTTGAGGATACTTAAGAGCCTTGAAACTATTGAACTTTACTTCCTCGTTTTGGACTCTCGGAGTCAGCTCTCCTTTCTGCACATCAATCAATGTCCTTCCAGTAGCAAGGAAAGAACGGCCTAAGATAATTGGGACATCAACGTCTTTATCCATATCAAGCACAATAAAATGCACTGGAAAGATGAATTTTTCCACTTTAACAAGAACTTCCTCAATAACTCCTCGAGGATATTTGATCGATCTATTTACTAGTTGCAAAGAGACCGTAGTAGGCCTCGCTTCACCCAATCCAAGTTTCCTGAAAATAGACAAAGGCATCGAATTAATAGAAGCTCCTAAATCACACAATGCCTTTTCAAATGTCAAATCTCCTAAAGTGCAAGGAATCGTAAAACTCCCTAGATGCTTTAGCTTGAGTTGAAGCTTAGTTTGGATGATTCAACCGTATGCTTCCGTTAGAGCCACTGTTTCATAATCCTCGAGCTTATGCTTCTTTGAGAGTGTCTCCTTCATGAACTTCATATAGCTCGGCATTTGCTCAAGGGCAACTGCAAAAGGTATGTTAATGCAGTTTCTTAAAAATATCAAGAAATTTAGAAAACCGCTTATCTAGCTTTTGTTACTGAAAGTGTTGAGGATATAGAATTGGTGGAACATAAGGAGGAGGATTGTCAGAAAATAGTTTCGATCTTCCCTTCTCTTTGTGTCCTTGCTCCTTCGCTTTATCAACTTTATCCTCAATTGCTTCTTCGTTGCTTTGCTATGAACTTGTGACTTTTTCTGCGGCTCATCTAGCACTTTCCCACTATGAAACTCGATTGAATTAACGCGTTCTTTTGGGGTTACTTCAGTAGTACTTGGAAGCGAGCCTTGAGCTCTCTCACTCATCAAGTTGGCCAATTGTCCCACTGGAATCTCCAAATTGGGAATTGATGATGATTGATTCCGAATTGTTTTCTCCTACCTTTGCAACATTGTATCCTGTCTTTGTAACGCCGCTTATGTTTTTGAGATAAACTGAGCAAGTAAATCCTCTAAGTTTATCTTACTAAAAGATTCTTGTTGATTGCCTTGAAAACTCGGTGGTGGTTGTAATGCAGCTTGTGTATTCCGCCAAGAGAAATTTGGATGGTTTCTGTTATTTGGATGATAATAGGTATTCCCTTGCGGCCGAGTGAAATTCTGCACATACTGAGCTTGCTCTGTCATATTCATTTGAAGATACGAGCAGTTTTCATTTGCATGAGCTCCACCACATGACTCACAAAATGAAAGTGGCACTTTGATGGCATTGACAGTAGAATTTGCAATAAGTGCCCCAATTTGCTTAGTCAGTGTCTACATCTGCTTCGACATTTATGTCATGGCATCTAACTCATACCTTACAGCTGCTCTACTGCTTCTGTTTCTCTTACTGGGCCACTGCTATGCATTGTTTGATATCTTTTCTACCAATTGATATATCGCATCATACGACATTGTCATCAACGAACCATCCGCCACTGAATCCAATGAACCTTTACTTTCTGACAATAATCCCTTGTAAAAGCATTCGATTTGTAACCAATCTGGAAGACCATGATGCGGACACCTCCTCAACAACTCTTTGCACCTCTCCTAAGCCTCATATAAAGTTTCCATATCAGATTGAGACAAGTTTGAAATGTCGCTCCTAGATTTAACAGTCTTTGCAGGTGGAAAGAATTTGACAAGGAATTTTTATGTCAAATCTGCCCATGTGGTGATTGAAGCTCGATGTAGTGAGAAGAACCATTCTGAAGCCTTGTCCCTTTACGAGAAGGGAAACAAATATAATCGAATCACTTCATTATTCACATTGTCTATCTTGATTGTCTTGCTGAGCATCAGAAATCTCGCTAGATGTGCATTGCGATCTTCTGTCGGTACTCCTCCAAACTGATGACTTTGAATCATTTGAATGATAGACGTTTTGAGTTCAAAATGTAATAACTTGAATTTTATTAAATTATTTTAAAATAAAATAATAAAATATTAATTAATGATAAGTCGAACTTAAATAAAAGATATGCAGTTAATTATAAGTGTTAAATTTTTTTTATTCTCAAAACCATAATCTAACTGAATATATGAACTCGTTATAAAATTCTGAGAATTTTGGTATATTTAGTT
>JAOVYX010018908.1:0-19336 GCA_035668315.1 Drosera spatulata
ATTGACTATTTGCAATTTTCGAATTTTACTTAAACAGTTGATTGTAATTCAAATGACTGGGTTCTCGTAAATGATTCAGTTCATTATTCAGTTCAGTTCCTCTTTATAAAAATGATGATCAGTGTAGAAAAATAAAAACACAGAGTTTATATTGGTTCGTCCCCAACTAAGTCAGGGATTTACATCAGTGTAGAGGCACAACAATGTACTATAACATCCCTAAGTATAATCTATCACCTCTAGCTTACAGACTCTATTGCAAGACTCCAAACTTGTAAACCCTATTACAAGCCCTTTCACTTAGCCAACCCTAAGACAAGAAGAACTGCAATACAAACACCTCCTGTGCTGTAGTTGCCTATATCAACCTAGACCAAGGTTTCTCTATGCACCAATCCAATTCGCAAGTGATTGTTGTAAACAAAAAACAATACAGACTCAAACAATGATACAGAATGATACCTTGTCGATCAGCATAGCTATAAGCAGATTAGATTCGAGTATACCTTTATCATTTAAAGCATCGAACCTTTAGATTCACCAAATTTGAATTTCACAAGAACACCTTGAAAAATCCTTTGTAATTTTTGTACTTTGTGAATCGATAATCATCAGAATGTTTTTGAACTTTCTAAATAGTGAAAACAGTATTTCATGGAGAGGTGGAGTCATGGAGAACGTGGCTAAACCAGAAACTACTCTGGTAAAAAAACGGCCTAGCCACTATCCCACAAAAATAGGAATTTGTTCAAAGATCAACCGTTTTTGTAAAACCCTATGACCCTACCTCGTTTAAAATATTCTGCATATTTAAAGATAATTTATTGAGATAAATATCCAATTTAAAACATGAATAATCTGTTTTAAACCACTACCCGTAAAATCAAGATTCTGTTACAGTACTGTCACTGTGACAAGAACTAGTTCTTAGTCAATGTTAGGTTCTTTTCAAAAACATGTTCAAGGTAATCCAAATCCTGTGTGCTCACTACTATAATTAATAGACAAGAGTACCAACTTGTCTACAATACACTTTTACACTAATTGACAGATCTGCAGCTCCATCTTGTAGTCATGGTGTATTGTACTTGAGTTATCATCTTAAAGGTTGATTACTTCCTTGATATGCAATCTTGAATCCATCAGATTCCCCCAAGCTTGTACATTGCACTTGCACATCATCAAACCTGTAAATCATTAGTGCTCTACTATTTGTCATCATCAAAACATCACAAGGTTCAACAATCTACATATTAGTATTATAAGTGGGGATTATTCTGAC
The DNA here is from genome assembly GCA_035668315.1 of Drosera spatulata. Taxonomy (NCBI): domain Eukaryota; kingdom Viridiplantae; phylum Streptophyta; class Magnoliopsida; order Caryophyllales; family Droseraceae; genus Drosera; species Drosera spatulata. Next base: position 1,283 of record JAOVYX010018908.1, read on the forward strand.
GTGTCTACGATAGCACGCATCATAATGGAAGGACAGGGAGTAATTGGAACATCCTTTATGATGGATATATCCATTGCTGCAGTGGCCTCAGGCACTCCTGCAGGGACCTCAAATGTTCCTGTGGCTTGCTCATCCTCTTGTGTAGTAGCCTCAGACACTATTGCAGGAACTTCTGATGTTTCTGTGGCATGTTTATCTTCCTATGTAAAAGCTTGAGACTCTTCAACAAGAGCCTGTGGCACTTCTTGAGTATCTCCTTGATGAGGTGTAGCAGCCTCAGGCTCTGTTGCAGGAGTCTCAGACACTCCTTGTAGTTGCTATAGGAGTTTTAGACATTCTTTGTAGATTCATCCCAGTCTGGTCGTCCTCACATCGTTGGATTTGCTCCCCTTAGGTTGCTACAAGTATTATCGTGAGGTCTTGTGCAGCAAACTTTGTAGCAACTCTATCAATGAGCTCCTCATCTGAGCTTTCTTGTTGTGGTGAAAAAGGGAGAAGAGCATTGTCATCATCATCACCAGCATTGTTGCCACTGTCACAATGGCCACACATTGTTGCAGAAAGGTGTTTGTGGTATTCATGATCAGCTCTTGAAGCTTTCTTCTTCCTTGTAGAATTGTTGGCTTTTGTAGTTACTGTTATTGTATTTCATAGACAACATGACTTTAATCCGTGAGGCATTCATGGATGTGTTGGCAGGAGTCCCATCAGCATTTTTTGGTTGGGTAGTATGGAGGATAGGTTTGAAGTTATCAGGAGGTCTGGTGTCCCTTCTGGATTTTATGGTGCTTCTTCTTCTTCTTGTGGAAGTTAAAGGTGGTCTGGAGAGGACATTTTGGCTTGTGTAGTGATGGCTGTTTGACTTGAAGTTGAGGTTGATTGGGCGGTTTCAATGCCACCTTGAATGGCTATAACAACCTCTACTTGGATATTTGGATTTGAAAGGGTTGCTGCAAGACTTTGATTGATGCCTTCTCTAATGTAAGCCTTGCTGCAAGTGCAGCATCTTCATCAATCTGCCTCTGGCTTCGATATGGTTTAGATTGTTCAACAAAAATCCACTTTTCTTTGTCTTTAAGATTAATGTTTGGTTGAGGTCTTTGTGGTGTATGTGGAAGTGTTCTTATAATGATGCTTGTGGATGTGGTTGTGGTTGTTGGTATTGTGGTGGTGTTGATATTTGTGGTGTAGAGGCTTCCGTGGTGGTGGTTGTAGTGCCATCAACCTCAATTGCAGAAGGGATGAACTCCTCCCTTGCTATAGGAGGTAGAGAAGGGGTTGTCTCCTATGGCAAGTCCTTTAACACTTCAGCAATTACCTCCGTGGAAGTGGTAATTACAAGAGGGGGACTTCTTATTTACGTAGAATCATCTGTATCAGCAGCAGTAGGGTTGGTGTCTACTGCGGTAGACTCCTCTGCATTAGGGCTTGCTCTTGCCGCATGAGAGGCTTTCTTGTGGGAAGGATTAATTTTCTTCTGGTTAATCCTTTATTGGCCTTCCTTTTCAATGCCCTCTTGAGTGCTTTAGCCCGGGTAGGTGCAGTCGTAACAGTAGGAGGTTAAGCAGCATCCTGAGTTGCAGAAGGCTCAGACTGTACTGTTGCTTGTGAAGTCTCAGTAATCTCCGTTGCAGTAGCCTTGGCAGTGCCCTTACTATCAGGTTTCACTCCCCGGTTGGAGATGGTCTTAGAGTTGATTATCTTAAGAGCATTATTCGATTTCTTGCCCTCCTTCGCAGGAATGGCCAATGCATATTCAAGGTTCATACTTCAGATCCTTCAGAAAAAGTTCTTATCATAGCCCATGGCTAGTTGTGCAAGAAGAACGTTTGCCCAGTTCATCTTCTTTTTCATGAGAATTGTACTCGTGAACTTCAACTGATCTTCTATGACTTGGTCTTTGGCATGTTCCCTTGACCTCAGTACTTTCTTTACTGTGTCCGCGAACAATTTGTACTTGAGGGATAGTGCAGCCCTTATTGTTCGTAGTCGATGATTCTTGTCTTCTTCCCCTAATAGTTGTAGCCTTGCTGCTTGAGCAGTTTTCTCATCAACTTCGGTATCCCATTCCTTGGAGAGCTTAAGAGCCTGCTCAAGGTTTTCTGCTTAAGAGTTTGAGAATTTGAGAGAGAGAGAGAGATTTATCACTATAGGGTAAGCGTAAAGGGTAAAAAGGCTTGACATGGGTCCATATTTATAGTAAAACAGAAACCTTTTCAATTGGATGGTGAAACGGTAGGGTGTGTATGTAGCTATGAACCGTTTCTTGGGAAACAATGTGGTAATGATGTGACTGTTCATTGTTAATGCACCATACCTTACTGTAGTATCGGTAAACTTCGCTGCAATAGGGTAATTCCCAAGCACTGGTTTAATAAGGTGTGAACCTTGCTACATTAGCATAATTCTCTATTCAGAACTGTTCATTCTAAGAGACTAATGACTTGTTCATATAAATCTAACATCCCCAACTCTCCTTTTGCTAACCAAATTCAAAATCTTCTAAGAGGTTTTTGGGAATTTGATTTTAACATAACCCTCCTGTACTTGATCTCTTATGAGATGATATCTTGTATCTATGTGTTCTATCCTGAAGTGGAATACAAGATTTTCCAAACATTGCAATACCTCAGTTCTTACCACAATAGATAGAAGTTATGAGAAAACTTAACTTACAGTCAGGAGGTTGTGACTTTATTGACGATTGTTATTGAGACTTCTCTTTTGCAGGGCGGTTAGACAGGGGCAAGTGTCCATCCTTTCTGCAATTGTAGCAACCGAGTTTAGAGTCTTTGGGCAGTGTCTCTATTTGGCCTGCTATTCCTTTTGATTGGCATGACCAGCTCCTTACTGGACGCTTCTGATTGAGAGTCAAAAGTCTTTACCGTAGCAGTCTTCTCTGCTGCTACATCACCTTGACTTCTCTTGTGAGCTTTGAGAGAGAGTGTGTGTGCTTCATAAATAAAAGATGGACCCATATGAATAAGTATTCTTTTGAGTGCTGTTATTCTTATCCTTTTCTCGACCTGGCATTCTTAAAACTCAGATCAGTAATTTCTTTGCAACTTAAACAAAGTAGAGTTCCTTTCCAAAAGCGGTTAAGCCCTGAAAGGTTTGCTCTAATACCAATTGAAAGTCAGGGGATAGCTTGTTGTGAGACTAAAGGGTGGGTGAATAGTCTCTCTTTTCGATCCTTATTGATAAACTAACAAAACTTAGTTAGACGGTAGAGTTGCTTTGAGTTTATTGTGGTAATGCGTAACCTTATTGCAGTAACGTTGCTTCCTTTTAGTTTACTGCTGGTTGAAGTCGGTTAGCACTAAGATTAAATATAATGAATGCATCAAAGTAAAAACACGAAGCTTTTTTTAATAATGGTTAGAGTATATAGCTTAGCCGATCCCACTTGATGGGATAAATGCTTGATTTGTTGTTGTTATTGTTGTTGGTTAGAGTATATAGCTAAAATACGGCCATATCCCTTACTCCAATCTTCTCTTGATTATCAGTGTGATAAATCAAGAGGATAGACTACGTGTGATTGTTTTAGGCTCACAATCAACCTGTCACTTTACAACGAGGAAATGACATCACAAACTGATTACAAGACCTTTCCTTCTCCTCAACAGGATTCAAAACAACCTCTTGAAATCGTTTGTTTAACACTAGTGCTATTTAACTCGGCTTTCAATACCTGGCTCAGATCTTCAGCTATCAACTTCATTCTCAGCTCATTCGATGCCTTACTACACTTGTGTTTCTTTTCAGAGTAAAGGAGATTCACACATCCCACTAAAAACTTGGACATGCCTACTGTATTTATAGGTAACCCCAAATTTCTAGCCGCTGTTGAAATTGTCCTTTCTTGAAACGTTACTTTCATGCCATCCTGAAACCATATTCACGGACCCGTGATCTCTGGTGTTGATGCAACGAAGTAATCTAACGCAATGCAAAAGGCAACAGTGAACTTTGACTTCTTCTGAACCCTTCTTTGGAACTCAGCTTTGCTGCTCCTTAGGCTTGCTTTAGTAATTTCACAGAAGCAATTCAGAATCAACTTTCCTTCATCTAGATCCTTCTGTTGAACTCAGCCTTATTGTACTTTAGCTTTGCTGGAGTAACCTTCTTCAACTAGAAGCAATCCAAGATGAACCATTCCTTGCTGTAGAATCCCAAATGCCCAATCCTTATCGTCTCTTTATTCATGACCTCAATGTTGCCAGTCGTGCTGCATTCCTTTGAATCAGCTTTATTACGTTCCTCTTTGAACCAGCCTTGCTGCATTCCACTCTGAATCAACCTTACTGCGCACCTATTACAGGCTCATTTTCCAAGCAGACAGTCTCAGCCTTAGTACATACCGGGACACTGTAAGACTAGAGTTGGTCTATCACTAAATTTCTATACATCATGGGTTTGACTCAACAAAAAGAATCAAGAATGAATCAGAAGAAGGCCAAGTAATTTGATGACTTAGATAGTGAACCAGAGGGAAGCAATGTGCTTACTTGAGTCTAGCTGACTTGAATTAGAGACAGAAGTGTCGCAGATTGGGAATACAACAGGACTGACTCGATAGTAAAGGAAGATTAATGTAACGGTCAAAGTGATGATTTAAGATTTGAAAGTTGTATTGAGATGAAGGCTATGCTGAGTATCCCTTGTCAACATCATAATAAATCTTGGAGAGAACAAAAAGACAAATGTCACATCAACAAGTACAGTCACGGGTTATATGATCCCTTTGAGTATAAAAGCGGATAATTTTCAGATGGAGACGACTGATGATTGTCTTGAGAGTGATCATATTTAGAGAACAAAATCATCTGCAAAATAACGTGACATCGTTCATTGTACTTAATCGAAGTTTGAAACGAAAAGTTCACAAGTCTGCATCAAGAACTCAATTGCAATAGAGCTGAGGCTAAATCTGTGCAAGGAGTGTCTTCGATTATTCTTAGAAAGTAATGTGGGCACCTGTAAAGGGTTAATTATAAGCCAGTAACAGTCAGATAGTGAACTACCTCTTAACATTGACTACACTGCTCAATAAGGTAAGACTGTACTAAGCTCTGTTGATCATCTTGAATATGTCGTCTGAACCACTATAAATCATTGTGTTCTATATTCCTTTCATGTCTCGAACTATTAAATTCATCTTACAATTACAAGGAAAGCAATACATAGATACAAGTCTCGGTCACAGACTAATTTAGCTAGTCAACAGCATACCAGATTGCATACTAGCACAACCTGATTACAAATTGAGAACTTAAGAATTTTTATATAGCCTATTCAACTCCTTCTTCTAGGCTATATCATTGTATTCTCTGAATTACACAGCTCTTTGAGACAACGAGGGTCGTTTTTTTGGTCACTTGAGTTGTCTTGTGTGAAGTGTAAAATGGTAGATTCCAAACAATTGATGATTTGAAGCTTCATGGAGAACCAGGAGGAATAAATACTCTACCTGAAGTCGGTGGACCCTCTAGTTTGTTTCAATCTCAAAACAACTATGAGAACATAATGGTTGATGTGTTTTTGCCGGAATACTATGAAGAGGTCAAGGCTATGAACGAACGTGTATATGACGAGGGTCCATCTTAGACATTCAGACTTTATTTAGACATGTTGAATGCCTCCCAGTCTATTTTGTATGACGGTGGCAAATTATCTCTGTTGATCGTTGTTTCATGGTTTTTGACTTTGAAATGTGAATATAACCTTCCTCAAAGAGCGATGGACGAAATCTACAAGTCGTTGAAGGATGTATGCTTTCCAGGGAACTTCCTGAAGGAAGGGAGGTATGAAATGAATCACGATGAAAGGGTAGCATCTTGCGGTGAATAAGATTGATATTGTCCGAACGGTTTGTATGATCTTCTAGAAAGAATCTGCAGGATTGGTTTGCTTCTACGCAAAGCATTTTGTTACAAGGAGAAAAGCCGGACAAAGAAGTGTTCGGGTGCGAGTGTGCTATAATACTTTTTTATAACTCCCAGGCTGTAGCGGTTGTTCGACAATAGTTCTACTAGCGAGACCATGACCAGGCATGCTACTTCACGGAAGTCTGATGGCTTGTTGGCATGCCCTTCTGACAGCGAGGCTTGGAGATACTTTGATCATACTTTCCATCGTTCACGATGGAGGCACACAATGTTCATCTGGACTTTACATCGATGGGATTGCATCCTTTGGGAAGTCTCAAAAGAAATATTCTTGCTCACTCCGTACAAGCTTCTACCTAATATGTGCATGAAGGCCATATTTGTTTCAAAAATTCATCATCCCCACCATGAAGGGCTCAAAGGGAAATCATGATTATCATTTACAGCCCATAATCGAGGACTTTATATGTTATGATCGATTTGAAAACCGACATCCAACGTACACATGCGGCAACATTCTAACACGAGTGCTTGTTTTCTTTGGGCTTTCAGTGATTTCCCTGCATATGGGATGCTATCAATGCGGAGCACTGCTTGACACTTGGCTCGTCCTTATTGCATGAAGAACACGAAGTCATTCCGCCTCATGCATGGAGAGAAGCATTTACGATTTGATTGCCATCATAAATTTATACATATGGACCATCCCACTCATGGTGGTTCCAGAGGTAGACGTGGTGGTTCCCGTGGAGTGAGGGGCAACAAATGATGTAGTGATCATCGTGATCGTCTCTCAGGCAGCAGCCTGGAGACTACATCTCAAGAAGCACCTCACAATAATGAGAACCTCGATATTATTGCTGGTCTTAGACAAGATGACGATTAGGCAGCACCATGTGTATCTACAGAGGAGCCCGGTCCACAGGCATCTACTTTGTTACGATCTATAGGGTCTGGGCGATCTCGGGCTCCGGATGCTAATCTGGGATCTCCTTTGCACCAAACACATATTAGTAATAATTATTTTAGTGTTATTATTAAGGTTTTGTGTTAGATTCCTAGTAATTTTTTTTTGGTAGTGATTTTTGATATTATTATAAATTTCTAGGTTTTATCATAATGATGTGGTGAGGATAATCACTCCATCTTTCCATGCTTTCTATGAGGATTCTTGGATGAGTTTCGAAGAGGTCCTGAAGGAGGCACGCGATCCTATGTTCGGTTGGTTTTCCGTATGTATGTCAAATATTAAATTTATGATGTATTATTTTAAGTTTTAATTTCTCTAGCTTTTTTTATGGTTTATAATTTGTAATTTCAAACTTTGTAGGTGCAATACACTTAGGATGCTTCTTAGGATGCTCAGGAGTAGGCAGCTTGGGAGACAAAGCTGGAGATTCACATGAGGGACGACATCTCCAAGGCCTGAGTGAAACTCATGAATTCACTTGACACATCTGGCAAGGAGGTCGAATGAATTCAACCCGGAATTATGGAGAATCTTCTAAATAGATGGTTCATTGAAAAAGAAAATCACGCAAATGAAGCTGTATGTTGAAACTCACAAGAAATCTGATGCTTAGAGTGTAGGGGAGATTATTCAGGCGGAATGGTCACAGGCAGACATTTTCTTGGTTGATGAGACATGGATGCAGTTTCGAACAAATTTAACATTGGTTTTTTTTGTTTGATAACTATTGAATTTCTTTCTTCTTAACTAATCTACTAACATGGACAATGCAGGATACATTTTAGGAGAAATCTAATTAGATGATCGAGTCGTAGGTGGATGAGATTTTGGATTCTGAGGCTTCAAAGCAGTAGCTTGCGATCGTCATAGCCCAGGCCTATCTCGAGGTTGCTGAGATGGCGAAGGGGACGTTGTACGGTGTGAGCTCTTTTGTGAGCTGATTCTACCCAAGATCCGTGCTTTGTCAAACGTCTAGGACCCAATCTCACTTTTCACATTGGGTGCCTTAAGATTGTCATCAGTTGCAGTACAAGGTTTTTAGGCTCCGGGAGACTGTTGCTACCCCGCAAGATGTCTATTCTTCACCATATTAGACGATCGTCACTCAACAAGATGCCTATACTTTCTATAATAGACAATCATCAGTCAACAGGAGGAGACAAACATGTTGTGGCCGCAGATGGCTTTCCTCTTTTGGAAGATGGGCATGGATCCTTCAGGGGCATGCTTGGCTGAGGCCAGGATCAGTTTTCCTTCATTTGCCCTCCGTCGAACGATGATACACGCCCTCCCGATGAGCGGGACATTAGATTAGTTGACAATTGATGTCCTTTGTGTTTGGTTTCATTTTGGATTGTTTTCGTGGTTGGATTGTAATTGAGAAAAACAAGTACCAATACTTGTGATGAGATTAACAGGGTTTATATGATGAGATCTTTGTGATATCATTGTTTAGTTTGTTATTACTTATGATTTGATGTGTCAAAATACAAGTTTATGATTAAGCATATTGTCTATTATTAGAACTTGTTCCTCTTCAGCTAGAGTTCTGTTAGATCTAGGAAGTACTTTAGACAGTCAGAGTTTGAAGTGGAAAAGTCTTCGGTTGGAAGTGCTGAGTAAATCAGACTCTGTCAGACTTTGGGTTTATCAGAGTTTGAGGCTGGAGATTAATAGTTCTGATTGAAAACCGAAATAGCTGTTCTTGCTATAATAATGTCTGATGTGTTCCAAAAAACTTCACAGTTCGATGAACAGTGTATGAAAACAGATTTTACAGAGTTTTTAGAGAATTAGTATTTCAGATAGTCACAGGCATTTTGTGTTAAACAGTATCAGAGGCATATAACAGACTTATGTGAAGTCTTTAGCAAGAAGGTTTCAACAGACTTGAGGCAGAGTTTTGGTAAAGAATATACCGAGGCCTAGATTTCTTCGTCGACAAGTCAACCTAACTTCTTGAGGCCTATATAAGGTAATACTTGGATGCGGTTGAGAGATACGAAAGGAACAAAAAAAAGGGATGCAACTTCTACACTTTGCAACTTTAAAAAGTTTCCTCTGTCTCTCTCTCTCTCTCAAAATCTGCCAACTTCCTTACTCACGATTCAAGGTGCAAGAAGGCATTTGCTGCTTTTGGAGTTTCTTGAAGTTCATCATGTTCTGTGTTTGGGTTACGACGCCTTGGTGGACTTCTTCTAAGAAGTTTCAAATTTCTTCTTTGGTTTTGTGAGTTCTTGATTACTGTTGTTTTTTTTAATTGTGGACAAGTGATCCGTTGTGATACTTGTTCAATTGATTACGATCCTGTGTGATCGGTGTTTAGATCCGTGTGATCTAGTTGTTGATTGATACTTGGTTTGCAGAGTGAGCTTGGAAAACTTAGAGGTTGAAGGTGAACCTGAAAACCTAACTGTAATCTTTTTATTATAGTGGATTGCTGTGCTTTGTGCCATGGGTTTTTCTCCCTGTACTAGGGTTTCCCACGTAAATCGTGTGTTCATTATTTTCATTTTTTTAATCTGTTCTTGATTCACTGAACACAACATTCGATCGACTCTAGTAGACTTATTCCTATACATATGAATGTTGTCGAAATTGTCATTTCCACTGCGATCAAGTCTGGGTAATAGAATCAAGATTCTGTTACCTTTATGATAGCATATTCACCCCTCGTCTAGGCTATTATTCTTCGATTAGATTCACACTTTCAACTTGTTTTCTTTTTCAGTAAATAGATTAGCCACTGACTTTATCATTGTTTTGTTTTGCTTTTTCTTTTTTCTTTTTTAAAAAAATGATTTAGCGACCTTTTTTTTTTTTTGCTTTTTTAGAATGATATAGCGACGGATTTCTGTTGATGTTCTGTCTTTTAATTTATTTTTAAAAAATTTAATGATAGTATTAGCGATGAAATTAATCCGTCATTAATTTACTTTTTTTTTTTAGTGGAAGAATGATTTTCAAACCTCATAAATGAATAAGGAAGAAGAATGATTCTTTGGTGGGGTTATCTAGTCTGAAATTTTTTCAATTAATGTATGAAAGTTATAAGTATGCATTAATCATGTGTTAAGAGTCTTGTAACACGTATGAGCTTTCTACGACACCATACTATTGATATATATAAATGAATAATCGTTGGTGATATAAAACGATAGTTAAGTAGGTGCTGCAAATAATCATGACCATTGATCTTGTGAAATCTTTCTAGGAGGATTTTCTTGTTTTATTAATGGGAAAAAAATATTCAAGGAACAAGATTAACATGGTGATGCAATTTATCTAGGCGTTGGCTAGTTTTGGAACCGGGGGTGTGACAATTCGTCTGGGCAATACATATGCTGGTAGAGAGGGACAAAGAACTCAAATTATTCAAGGAACTTATACGGGAGCGACATATATGCAGCCCTGGCAGCGAGAGCAATACCAAAATTTGCATCAGTTTATGCATGGGCGACATATATTGTGTCCTGGATGCGAGAGTAATCTAGATTTGTATACAATCTAAAAAGACAACGATGAAAAATATCTGGATTAGGAAGGAAATTATTGAGAATACAAAAGTTCAGAAACGTCAAAAGGGAGTTCTTCAAATTTGGATTCTCCATTCAGTTCACTTTCAATCCTATGACATGATTCAATCTTGAAGTAATATGCAGGATCGAGCTAACGACGTTAATCATAGCAATTCATAGGAGGCAACACATGTGTTTTTTTATATATATTTTAATTGTTGTATGAGAAATAAAGAGTAATAATAATAAAAAGAAAAACCAAATTTTTACAAATTTGTGGTCTCATTGGATGAAAATTATGCATAAAAGGCATGAAAAATTATAAATATATAATTTCAAGTGTGAAATGAAAAAAAATCAGGTATTCTGAAAAAGTCACACGCACTGCCCGTGTGCGCCTTCATATCAAAACTCATTGAGCACGGCCCAGGTGCTCAATGGAAAAATTTGTTTATAAAATATGCATTCTGCCATCTTGTTTTACTTTTATTTAACCCCCAACGACAAAAGATACCCAAAAACACTTGTTTGTCATCAAAACAAACTTCAAATCCATTCAAAACAAAGATCCTAATCCATCAAACGATCGTCTATCAACGATTTCATCAAATCACACTTAGATTTATCGAAATCGTCGAAAGGTACAATTGAGTTATTTTTGATTTTGTTGTTGTCATCACATCTAAATATTCAATGAGACTTGTTTATGATGTTATGTATGCTTGCGAAACATGATGATTTGTGAATTTTGGGAAATTAGGGTTTGTGAGATTATGATGTAACAAGAAAAATTTGATCTTTGATTGTTTAATTAGGGTGTGTTACAAGAATAGATAATAAATGGATTCCAGGTGTATGATTTTGATGAATGTAAACAATTTCCAAAGTTCATTGATATATTTGTTTCACCAAGTCTTGTTTACAAAGTTATTTGTTGATTGATGGTAGATATGGCGAAAGAAGGGAAGCCCAAGAGTTTGAGGGATATCCCCCACTTGTACGATGCGCTCATTAAACTTAGAACTCATTGGACAATGTAACTAAATGGAGTACGATGCTCAAAGAAAGAACATGAAGATCGATACAAAAGATGGGTGAGAATGGGAATCGAAGGCACGAAATATCTAGTAAAAAATATTCTTGTTCGGTTGGGCTTGTTTCCTAATGTTGAAAAGATACTGAAAAATGGAAAATGGAAGACGTTCGTAAGAGAAAATTGGACAACCTATGAACGAGTAATGTTGGAATTTCTAAGCAGTTTGGAAATCAATATTGAGACAGATAAGCATTCTAAATTTGGTTTTATTGCTTTCAAATTTTTAATAACCCGTATGTTATAACTGATAATGATTTGAATGAATTATATGGGTTTTGTATCAAAGGAGACAGACAATCACCAGAGAATTTAGAGTGGAATTTTCAAAGATTTTGGAAATCTATTTCTAGTAGAAGTACTTTTAATGAACAATCTGTAGAAGGTTCTATGATCCATAACTCGACATTTTATTATCTTCAACAAGTTATGCGTCACAAAATTTTTGGATGATCTGAGTATGAAATGTTGAGGAAGGATGAAATTATGTTTTTATGGGCATTGTACAACGAGAAAAATATTGATGATGCATCATATGTAGCTCGATATTGGCACGATTTTGGTTTGAATGGAGGAGGTCCCATAGTTTATAGATGTTTAATTACACCAATTGAATTGGTTTGAGGACATAATTTAAGTGCTAAAAGATGTATAGAAGGTACAACACTTGATCATACTTCTATTGCTAGTTCACGAAAATTTTATTTCATGGAGATTATTTCTCGCTATTATTTCATTATACTTCTGGAAAACGTTTGGTGCTACCTGCAGTGTTTCATTGTGCAGTTTTCCTAGTAAAGGAGTTATGACTCTACCCAAAATTGGATTTGAAGATTTATGGCGAAAAGCGAAAAGTAGAATCGAGAGATGAGGATTCAGTGGGTTCAAATGTTGGTGAGTTGCCCAAGGAAATCAGGAAAGTGAAACTTGGGAAGAAAAAAGAGCAACAAAGTTAAAATTTAGTGAACTAGAAACCAGAGCTACCAAAAGTGTTCCATTGCAAGATATAACGAACACTCTTCAGAGGCGGTATCTATCGTCCTCCTTCCAAAACTGACATGCAGCTTTGTGAGTATTGTCCTCTTATCCTTCGCTTGCTATTTTTACATTGAGGACAATGTGTAGTTTAGGTTTTGGGGAGGAGTTATGTAAATATGAGTTAGTCTTTTGTTTTTATTGAGTTAGTTTTGTTATTTATGTGCCATGTTGTCATATGAGTCCAGTTTTTGCGTTAAAAAAAAAAAAAATTAGTTTGTGTCTAGAAGAGTCCATATTTGCTTTAGTAGAAGAATTTACACAAAACTTTCTAAGAATTTTGAGAAATGTGTAAATTTGGAACAAAGAAATTATACAAGTGTCATACTAGAATAAAAGATGGCCTAAGTTGAAACCCTTCTTGCGACATAACGGTTTGTTGTCCGGAGTATCGTTAGATTTGCATCTCTAGCAAGAGCATATATGTGGGGGGCAACTAAACACGGGATGTGAGGGCAATGATAGAAGGTAGATTCTTATAATACAATGAGCTTAAGCTACTAACTACTTGGTAGTGGTAAGACGGAGTGGAGTGCATCGTAAATCATTCATTCCATTTCTTTGTGTAGACATAACCTATTAAACCTCCCTTACCTAACGCTATTATCCCTTATTTTTCCTTCCTTTCATCTCGTATTTTATTAGATACTGTTTTGACTAGGCATGCTTGAATTCATTATTGGAGATATTCTATATTTTTCATGCCATGAAATCCAGAAAAGAACACTTTTTGAACCTGTAAGATCCACAGGTACAACCTAGGAGGGGGAGGGGAGGGAGGAAGGCGTGAATAGGTTGTTTTAAATTTTTTTAAGTGCAATATAGAGGAATAGTGGTTTTCAATACATCAATGATCTTTGCAGACTACTGAGAATGTCGGCACCACATACTTAAACTTTGAAAGTTTGTCTCTTTTTGCTGTTGTAATTGATTTCTATCAGTTCTAACAATTCAAAACAATGAAAGGCAAATAAAGAACACAGGATTTATATTGGTTCAGACACTCGTTATCAACTGATAATCGAGAGCTTAGTCCAGTCTTCCCTTGGTGATTAGTATAGTCAATCCAGGAGGTGAGTTCACTATCTTCTTGTTTTTGACTTACAAGACAACCCCTTTACAACCTATCTAACTAGTCAAAGGTGAAGAACCTAGACCCTTTGCACAGATCCTTTGCTGGAGTCTGTTGCAGCTTCTATTCTTCAGTGCAGACTACTGAACCCTCTTCTTTCTGTTCTTTTTCAATTCAGCTCACTTGAACAGTTTGAATTCAAATGATTTTGCACACTTTGTACGTTCAATTCTTTGTTCAACAGCACTGTTCTTTGAGATCTTTGATCCCCTTTTATAGGCTGAGGGAATGAACCCGGGACTGTACTTGACCTGATGGTGACAGCTTGTCACATGTGACTCCTTCACTGATATTGACAGCTCACCTTTTTCCAATCCTCGTACTGTCACTCTGAACCTCAAATCTTCGATGTGATTAATCCTCATATTTCTGCCCCAACCTTTGCAACCATCTCTGCTGCAGTCCAGTCTGCTGGAACTTAGTCTGCACTCACTACTGCAACTACTGTAACCATGTCTGCATCGAGATCTGATGCAATCCTTTATGCATTGCTGTGTTGGCCCTTGTCTGTAAGAATTGATGCTAAATCCTGAAGCATTTATAGGTCTTTTGTTGTCCATGCATGTCTTAACTGCTTATCCAAAATTCTCTGTAGTTGTCTGCATCTCGTGGCCTACAATGCTCTCCATCTATGGCCGTTTTCTCTCCAGCATCTGACCTAGACTCAGATACCTAACTAATTTTCAGCCTAAGCACACTAACAACATCATGGCTAATACTTCTAAGTTTTGTTAATCAATTTCTATACAATTGAAGGGATTGCACATTTCTATCAATCTTCCCCTAAATTGATGCTAAAAAAACTTCTAAGTAAAATAACAAGCTAACTCACTGATTACATTGTTTGAAAAATAAACTTAATCAAATTTCTTAGACTAATGTGCAGCAAAGGATATATGCTTTCTACTTGTGATGCTCACTGCCTTCGTTGCGTTTGTTAGGCTGATCCTCTGATGTTCTGTGGTGCCTTCTTTTTTCCCTGTGGAGCTGTTCTCTTTGAGATCCGTGCCCTAATGGCCTCTCTTGTAGGGTTTGCTCCTCCTGAGTTCTGTGCCTTAATGACTTCTCCTCCTGAGGCCTTTGGCTTGATAACCTCTCCCCCTGAGGCCTTTGCAGCTTAGCATCCCTTTCTCCTTCTGATGCTGCAGTTGATTTGCTTTTGAGAATGTTTGTTTCTTTTCTTTTCTCTGCTGCCTTTTCCCCTGATGGCCTTGCTGCTTCATTCTCTTTTTCTGCTGCCTTCTCCCCCTTTTTGTTAGCATTAAATGCTACTGTAAGGGATTCGATTGCAGCTCGAGGGGCTTTTAGTTCAGAATCGGTTGTCTGTTGAGCAAATGTGGCCTTGGTAGTTTCAAGTTGAAGCTTGTTTTCTAGCAAGCTTAGCCTTGTATCAATGTTGAGGATGTCTTCCTTAAGCTGCTGTTGAGTGGTCTTCAAGGAAGCTTGTAGTTTGCGAACGTCAGTTGAGTGTTGGCCCCTTACCTTGTTTAGGTTTGAAGAACTGAGCCTATACTGCTGAAGATTTAGGGCATTAGCACTCTGAACTTGGTTTATGAGGCTTTCAGCCATGTTGCAGAGAGAGTCGTGGAAGTCTGCAAAGCATTTTGTTCTGGCAGTCTTCTCAGCTTGCAGCTTGTCTGCAATTGGTTCGAGTGTGTCAAGAAGGTCCTTGAATGCATCCATTGTCCACTGATGCATGTTGTAGATCTCCTGATCCAATTATGTTAGTCTGTACTCCACTGCAGTCTCTGGTGGACATGACTATTAATGTGCAGGAAGTTTAGTTCTGGCCATTGTTCTTGCAGTAGAGGATGACCTTTCATGGATTGGTGTCAATCTGACATCTATAAGGGCTTGCCTCAGACTTCTAGCTGTAGTCTGGGTTGTCATTTGAATGTCAGATGTACCACTATAGAGTAGGCCTTGAAGGAAACCTACTGATGGTGGATCTGCCCTGATCTGCACCAATCCAAATGAGGATGGGGTGAAAACACCAGGTTTAGTGGGGATACATCTTGATCTTGCATGTGTTCCTGACCAGAGGGAGTGTCACTCATCAAGTGTTTGTTGATTTTGTCAAGTGTGACACTTTTGAAAGTGCTTTTTGCTGTAGTCTGCTCCTCTCTTGGCATTGAGGTTGTTTCCAGTGATTCATCCTCCACTATGATCACCTCTTTTGCCTGTATGGGAGTGAGATCAAGTGTTGTAACTTGAGTGAACTCTACTTGCTCAGTGGTCTGCTGATAATCTTCAGGTGTTTCTTCTTTGATAACCTCTATTGCATCCCTGCTTGGTGATGCTGACTCCTTGGTTGGTGATCCCTCTGCTGTTGGTTCAGTTACTGTAACGACCTCAATTGATACCTCACTGTCCTCTGCCTTTTCTGCTGCAAGTTCTTCTGCTGTTGTTTCCTTTTTTTCTGTTGTTTCATATGCTGGAGACTCTGCTACTAGAGACTCGGCTGCAGGAGACTCTACTGCTGCTCTTCTGCAGCAGATGGTTCTGCTGTTGACTGATCCTTGATCCCTTCTTCAACAACCTCATCGATGATGTCATCATCATCATGATCTTCTGGCTGTGGGATTCATCATCATCTCCTGGTGATGATGCATTGCCTATGGTTGGTTTTGACAGGTAGTCATTTTTCTCCAAGGTTGCTGCCCTGACATGCTTGTCAACTAACCTCTTCAATTCGGGCTCCACTTCAGGAGTGTGCACAAATTCACCATGTTGTAGTTGTGCCTGTTTGTGTCTTCTGGTTTTGAGGGTTGAGTCTTTGATCTCTAGAGCCCCACTGAATAGTATATAGGGTTCAGTGCGTCTCTTTTTCTTATTAGCCTCCATTCTTTGAATTTGAATCAGTTGTTCAATCTCTGCTTCTATCATGCCATCAATTATGCCTATTTCTGTTCTTCAGCTGTCTGCATTGATCCTGTACCTTGTTGTTGGTCCTGAGGGAATGAGCCTTGGCCTTGCAACCTTGGACTTCCTTTTGATTTACGGACAATTACTACTAGTGGGACATGTCTTGTTAGAGATAGTAGGGTCAGCGGAGAGGGTACTGGTTCCAGGCTGCGTTTTGGTAGTTGGAACATTGTTACTTTGATTGGAAAGCCGTTCGAGTTGGTTAAGATATTAAGAAAACGTAAGATAGCAATAGCATGTCTACAAGGATAAAATGGGTCAGAAATAAGACAAGGATAGTAAATGGTTACAAGTTATGGTACTCAGGACAGATGAGTAGAAGAAACAAGGTAGGTATAATGGTAAAGGAATCGCTTTAGGATCAAGTGGTTGAGGTCCATAGGATTAATGCTAAAGTCATGACAATTAAGTTGATTATTGGAGCTCAACGTTGGAACGTGGTCAGTGCCTATGCCTCTCAGGCTGGAGCTATAGAGGAAGTGAAGAGTAAGTTCTGGCAAGATTTAGATGAAGTGGTTAGGGGATTTTCAATATTGGACAAAGTTATTATTGAAGGTGATTTTAATGGACATGTCGGTAGATTAGCTAAAGGGTATGACATCGTGCACGTTGGATTTGGTTTTGGAGAACGTAATGAAGAGCGAGTATCTGTCTTTGAGTTTGCAATGGCTTATGATTTGGTCATTGCCAACTCCCTATTCAATAAATTGCAAAGTCATTCAGTAACTTTTGTCAGTCATACTGCGTGGATGCAAATTGACTACTTTATGTACAGACGTAGCGATAAAGCTATATATCTGGATTGCAAAGTTATCCCTAGTGATTGCTTGGTAACCAAACACAAGTTGCTAGTAATGGACGTATGTGGCTTCATAATGGACGGAGCACGAGAAGCATGAAATAGCACATTAGGATTAAGTGACGGGATCTCACTGGGGGGAAGGCACGAGAGTTTGGAGCAAGGGTACTAACGGAATCTATTATGAGATCTGAAAGGGATTCGAATAGCCTTTGGGTACCGATTCCGACAAGATTGAGGAGTATTGGTAGAGAAGTATTGGGGATAACGACAGGAAGGTTAAAATCCACTAGGGAGTCATGGTGGTGGAATGCAAATAAGTTGCAGAATTTATAAACTAAGATAAATCATAAAGGTTGGAAACTTGATAGATTGAAAGGATAGGGATTGAGGTTGATTTGCTTAGGAGTTAGACCAATCATTGATAGTCACTCATATTTAATGTTTAGTGTGATTGAAAGGTATGTTTGTATTGAGTATGTGCTTAACTCACTACATTCCTTAGCTTTTAACTTCTAATGAGCTCAGATAGTTAAACTACCTTAATAATTCTAAACCAATTCAATTAGCTCGAATATGATTCAAAATAAATAAGCTGATTCATAACGTGGAATCTAACATACATAACATAGGTAGCAATGAGCTTAAACTACTTCTGTTATATGCAATATTAACCATTGATTGTATATGA
>JAOVYX010018909.1:0-32365 GCA_035668315.1 Drosera spatulata
GTGGAGCCTTTCATACTAGTTTCCCCACCTCCAGAGGTTGACTCTCAGACCAACGAGGGAGTTAAGCCCAAGCAGAGGGAGAAACTCAATCTGAAGAGGAGGAGGCCGAGTAGCTTTATTTTGATTTAGTCGTATCTCGTCTCTTGTACTTTCATGAGGTATCTGTATGTGTTTGTTCGTCCTATGGGCCTCTGTAGTACTTTATGTTTTTCGAGACTTGACGAATGCATTTGCTTCTTGTGTTTTTTATTTTCATTGTGATATTATTTCACACATCAAAACTCCTCTCATAAGCTTCTGCTCTGGCAAAAATCTAAATGTTCGACCTAGGCTTGGTTCAACCTAAGCATGGTTCGACCTACGCATGGTTTGACCTAAGCTTGGTTTTGACCTAACCATGGTTCGACCTATGCATGTTTTAACCTGGAAGGACGGATTGAGCTCCCCAACGGTCGACCTAGATCAACCTCGTCGAGCCGTACTCAGGGACTTCAGTCTCCCAAGGAGCACGGCCAATGCACGACCGTGCTTAGCCCACATGGCCTTGTAGAGTTCGACCTCTAGAGCTGTTTGCTCCTATCATCGCGGTCAACCTTATATCACCTTTATGTGGGTTAGATACTTTTGCCTTTATGGTTTTACTTTCCCCCCTAGTCTTAGGTCGAACTTGTTTATTCCAATTCTAGACCTTTGGTTTTTTTTACCCTTTATTTTAAGGCTTAATCTTTCATGGCGCTTGGCCCTTCGAGTGTTCTGTTGGTCCAAAGAGCAAAAATAAGCCTAAAAGGGAAGGGGGGTTGAGTAGGCTAATTGAATTAATTTAGAACTTAAGAGATTCAATTTCTTAACTTTGCTAAAAACAATAGAGTCACTCTGCTGACCCTGTAGAGTCACAAACTTACTGTGAAATGGTGATTCTCTAATCTTCCTGTGTGAGGATAATTCTTATTCCTTAACTTTTGTTTACTAAGTTATTTGTAGATAGTATCAACAAGAATGCAAGAAATATAAAGACATACAGGATTTATAGAGGTTTTGACATTAGAGTTCAAATGAAACTCTAATGCATATGTTCACTCTTACCTTAGAGATCAATGTGATCTACTAAAAGGTATTTCACTATGTTTGGGATTTTTGGTTGAGCCTTCACCTTCTTATAAAGTACACAAGTGGTGCAGACTTGCACTGAACATCTTTTTTAAAGTGATTCCCTAGAGCTCTCCTAATTTCTATACCAAATTAATTAGCCTCCAGTCTGCACACCTTCTTCAAGTGTTTGTGAGTCTCTGAGAACACTAAGATGCAACACTTGTTCAGCTAGAGTGATCTTCTTTTCAAGACAACATAATCACTACTTGTACGTTTTTCAAAATTAGAACTCTTATCAAACTCTGCTACCATCCTCCTTTTATAGACAAGACTCTTTCACTAGCTATTATCTATTTTGTACTTTGAAATAATCCCAGCCATCGATTTATAATGGGAAGTGTCCAAAGCCAACTTCCAACGCTCCTGAAAACGACCTGAGAATAATACAGCTTGGGTATAACTTTCGCTGTGATGCAGTCTTTTTGTCCTGTATTGAGCTCTGCTGATTAGCCTTCAGTCTTAGAACAATTTCTCTTACTCACATGACTTGATCATATCTGTGAAGCTTGGAATCCACTCTTCTGCCTTAATTAACTCTTCTGGCTTGGAGTTTCTGACCAATGAAGCTATACTCTGCTGATGCCTAATATTTGCACTCTGCTACCCTACAGACTTGCACCCTTATGCCCCTTGAGTTGGAACCTCCGTTGCCTTAGTGATTCCTTAACTGTTGTTTCGCTTATCATCAATTTGTTAGGGATTGATTCAATAGGTTCTTTTTGTCTTCCCTTTTAGGTTGACTTCCTTCGTTCCGAAGGCTTGGTGCTTCTTATGGTCGATCTGGGTTGGTTCCCTTGGCGTTTGACCTATGTTTTATATTCTTTTTAGAACATCTAAGACTTCTTGTCTTGCGGGCTACATTTGCCCCCGTTTTCATATCAGTAAATCCTCTTTTTGAGGTCCGGCCTTTGAGTCTTTGACTCTTTGCCTTGTTCTACGATCTTTTTCCTCGTTTTTGAGGTCTTTTGAGAGTATTTAAGATAAAAATTCATTTAGAACAAAACATCAATGTACCTTTATTCAAGATCAAAAGATTGGTGCATGATCTTATTCCTAAATTCGGCCTAACCAGATCTAGATTGGTCCGAGCTAACTTATATGCTTCTCGAATGATCAGTTGTGATCTTGTAGGGGCCTTCCCAATTCTTAGCTAGCTTTTCTTTGGAGGTCGAGCTTCGAATTCAAACTTTCTCAGTACCTAATCTCTGACCTTCAGCTTCCTTACTTTGACATTCGCATTGAATTATCGTGTTACTCTCAGCTGAAAGCTTTAGCACGGGCTAGATCTTCCTCTCTCTTTTCTTCTAGGAGGTTGAGCTCAAGCTTGATTCAATCTCCATTCTTTCCTTCATCAAAGCTAGTGGTTCGAGCTAAGGGGTATTAGAGCTTGATCGGTACCACAACTTCCATGCCAAAGGTAAGGCAAATGGGGTTTTTTTGGTCAAGCTCTTTGGGATAGTCTTGTAGGACCAAAGGATGGCAGGGACTTATCCGCCCAGAGACCCTTAGCCGAGGTTAAGTTCTTTGCCAAAGCTGGTTCGATCTCCTTGTTCACAGCTTTGACCTGTCCAATTTGTTCTTGGATGCTTAACTAAGGCAAACCTGTATTCAATTCCGAGCTCGGAGAAGAAATCAGAAAAGCTAGAGCTGGTGAACTGAGTCCCGTTATCTGAAATGAGGATTTTTGATACCCTAAATCTGCAAACTATGGACTTTCAAATGAAACTTTGAACTGCTCAGTCAATTATTTTCACCACTACTTCAACTTCGACCCACTTAGTAAAATATTCCGCACCTATAAGGGCAAACTTTCTTTGTCCCAGATTTAAGGAAAATGGACCTAGAATTTTGATTCCTTATTGGGCAAAGGGCCAAGGTTGTATTTCGACCGAGGTCATCTCCATAGCTGGCTACTTATTGAGGTCCATCATTCTTTGGCACCAGTCGTACTTCCTTATACGCTCCTTTGCATCCTTGGTGAGGGTTAGCCAGTAGTATCCCAAACTCATAGACATAAAGGCCAGGGTCTGGGCACCATGATGGTTCCCACAGATCCCTTCGTGCAATTTAGTTAGGACCAACCTAGCTTCATTCGATCTCATATATTTCAATAGAGGCATGGAGTAGGCTCTCTTGTAGAGGTCAGGTCTAATGATCAAGTACTCCGAAGCTTTTCTTTGTATCTTCTGAGCTTCATTGGGGTGTAAGTCGGTCTTCCACAGTGACATCAAGAATGGAGTAGTGTGGGTCAGTCTGACCTCCCTAGATTGGATGTCGTTTCCTTCTGGTTAGCCATGTGGTTCCTTAGGTTGGTCAAACCCAAAATGGCATTCTGCCAGGAAATCTGTTATGGCTTGAGCTTTGATTGCGGTTCTTGGCTCAAAGGTGAGGCGGTATTCCCTTAGCTCGACCGACCACATCAAAGACGACCTAACATTTATGGTTTGTGGATCACTTCTCTTAGGGGTAGGTCAGTCACCACGATGATCGAGTGAGCTTGGAAGTATAGCCTAAGTTTTTGAGCCACACACACAAGGGGTTAAGATTAATTTTCCAATCTTGGCATATCTTGTCTTTGTCTCATACGAGATCTTACTTGCATAGCAGATCAAATTTTGAATTTCGACCTCGATTCTCAAGAGGACGGCTGAGACGGCCTCTTCAGCAGCCGCTAGATAGAGGTAGAGCTTCTCAACTTCTTGAGGTCGGGTGAGAAGGGACGTCTTTTGGAGGTAGAGCTTGAGTTGTTCAAAAGCCTCTTGACTATTTCGGTTCCACTCCATCTTGTCCCCTGCCCCCGTAAGAGCTTTGAAGAAAGGCAAGGTGTGCTCGGCTCCCTGGGATAGCTTCTGGATATCTTTCTTGATTCTTGGAGGTTCCATCTTTAGTATGGCCTCTATCTTGGTTGGGTTTGCTTCAATGCCTCTGTGCGTGATGAGGTACCTCAAAAATTTTTCCGAGGCCACAACAAAGGCATGCTTTGCTGGGTTTAACTTCATATCATATTGTCAAAGGAGGTCGAACGTCTTTATGAGGTCAACCACTTGTAGATCGACCATTTTGGATTTTGTCAGCATATCCTCGATGTAGACCTCTAAGGTATCATGTAGAAGAGGTTTGAAGACCGTGTCAACTAATCTTTGGTAGGTTACCCTCGTCTTTTTCAATTCGAAAGGCATTATAATATAATAATAAGCATCATGGTCGGTTATAAATGAGGTTTTTTTTATCCCGGGCGACATGAAGATTTGGTTATATCTTGAGAATGCGTCTATGAAGGAGAAGAGCTTGTGTCTGAGATAGCGTCCATCAACTGGTCGATCTTAGGCAGGGGAGAACAATCCTTCGGGCGAGTCTTGTTGAGATCGGTGAAATCTACACACATCCTTCACTTTCCGCTTGCCTTATTGACCAAGACCACATTGGCCAACCAACTTGGGTATTTGACCTCCTTAATAAACTTCAAGTAGCTTACGGACTTCCTCCACTATGACTTTGTTTCTTTCTTTGGCAAAGTACCTTCACTTTTGTTTTATCGTCTTGGCCTCGGGGTCGACCTCCAATTGATGCGTCATCGCTTTAGGATCAATGCCCGACATGTTGGAGGAGTACCAAGCGAAGATTTCAACATTGCTTCTCAAGAATATGAAGAGGTTTGACTTGAGTGGGTCGACCAAGTGGGATCCGACCTTGACATATTTTGTGTTTTCTCCAGGGTTGAGTTGGACCTCATCGAGGTCCTCCACTTGTTTAGGTCGTGGCTTGGTCGATCTTTGGTCAAGGTAGAGATAGAGAGCCTCCTCTCCTTTAAGGTCGGGGAATTGCATTATGGTGGCTGTGTAGCATTGCCTTGATGCTTGAGGGCCCCCCTTGATCACTCCTTCTCTATTGGGGGTATGAAACTTCATCATCATGTAACATGATGTGATAAGTATTTTGAAGTCCACAATAGAAGTTCGACCTAGGATGCCATTGTAGGCAGAGGATAGGTCGACCACAAGGGAGTTAGCTTGCCTGCACACAGTCTGACCTGATTCTTCATCCCCGATCATGAGGGACAAGGTAGCGTACCCCTTTTGGGTAGACCGTCTCCCCAACGAAGCCAACTAGAGGGGTCCGGAAAGGCTTGAGGTCCTTCTCACTAAGCCCCATCCTTTGGATTGTGGTGAAGTATAGAATGTCGGCTGAGGACCCGCTATCTACCAGCATTTTCTCTGCATCATACTCTCCGATCATCAAGGTGACCACCAACACGTCGTCATGAGGGTGCCCTATTCCGGGGTCGTCTTCCTATCCTAACTTGATCTAGTTATCCATGCGAGGTTTCTTCTTAATGTCCAAGCTACCCACGTCGATAGGCTCTCGACCTCTGTGAGGTCGACCTAGGTCAAAGTTGAGCCCACCGATGACGACGTTGATCCTTAATCTTTGGTGAGGTCGGTCCGACCTCTTTTGAACTTCAGGAGACCTAGGTCGGTCCTTACCTTTGGGATGAGGGAACTTCGGATGATTTTTATTCTTTTAAAACCTCTTGAGGTGCCCTTGTCTGATGATATCCTTAATTACGTTTTTGAGATAATGACACTCCCTGATGTCATGCCCATTGTCTCGGTGGTATTGAAAATACCGAGTTCGATCTTGTGAGGCTCCTCGAAAGCGTTGCTTTTCTTGGGTCTTTATCACTAGGTTTTCTTCTTAAGCCGTAGCTAGGACATCTCTTTGGCCTGCATTGAGCTGGGTGTACTTGCCTGATCTGGGAGCTTGGTCAATCCTCCAGCTATCTTCCCTTTTCACCCTCTTCGGTCGGTCTCACGAGGGTTGTCCTTCCTTCGTTCAGGTTCGGGTTTGGACTGAGCTCAGGGCTTCCCTCTTCCATGCATCTCCGAACAAAATCCGCTTCTCCTATCTTTGATTTTCATGGCTGTTTTCAGTGTGGATGTGTTTTCCTAACTCGACATAGAGGTCGGTGTAGGTCCACCTCTCTCTTTTGGACAGTTCATAGGAGAAACTTTGACTTTTGAGCCCCATAATCAAGGCTTCACAGATATCGTTGTCGTCTAGTTCTTCAACCTTCAGCACTTTCGTGTTGAAGCATTGCACGTAGGATTATAGGTCTTCCTCAGGGTTTCGCACGACTTTGTGTAGGTAGCTCAAAATGATCTTCTGCCTTCAACTATTGACATACTGACTGTAGAATAAATCAGCTAGGTAGGAAAAGGAGACAACAAAGCAAGTCGGTAGGTTATTGAACCATGTCCGAGCTGGTCTTCTCAAGGTCGTTGGGAAGCCCTTGCACATCACCGCAACGCTAGCACCTTGAATGTTCATGAGAATTTGGAAGTTCTTGACATGTTCCTCAGGGTCAGTTGTCTCATTGTAGCTATCATAACCTAGCATTCTAAACTTCTCTAAAGGGGTTTCCATATTGATCTCTTAGGTGAATGAGCTATCTGTCCGATATATCCTCTTGGTCCTCTCCCTCCTTGTCCGGTCCTCAAGCATCTGTTAGAGCTCTTTTACCTTTTGTCCAAGGTAGATGACCTCTAAGGGCTAAGAGGTAGCTTCTTCAGGTCGGTGAAGTTGGGAAGTTGAGGATCAAGCATTGAGGTGGTCCCTTAGGTCGGGTTGTGTTTCTCTATCCTTGTCGATCTAGTGTCTTAGGTCGTTTGGGTCTTCCAGTGCCACCTACTTCACGTTCTATAGAGGTGCCTCATCCTAGCGTGGGGGCAACTGATCAGACAATAGGTCACACATCTGATTGTGGGCATCATTGAATTATCGATTCAGGTCGTCCTTGAGACTTTAATACATCGCCATGGTGACATATTGAGGAGGACTGCTCATGTTGGCTTTCGCCAATGTGTTTCGCCAGAGATGGAGGTAGGTCAATCAGGATCCTCCCTGATCTCAAGGTTCTTTTACCTTGGACATCGGGAAAAGTTGGTTGATGGAGGGTTCGCTAAGTTATTAGGTGGCATGTTATACGCCTGAGACATGATCGAGAGATTTGTCGCCCCCACGATGGGCACCAAACTGCTTGTTGGAGAAAGAGTTACTGTCGGAAAAGTCTGTCCGAGCTCCGAGGTTGATTTCCAAATTTGCTAGTAGGCCTATGGACTTAAGTGTGCTGGGGCCAGTGAGACGCTTGGGGACCTGCACACCACCAAACATTCAACGTCTTTAGTCGGGGTCCAAGATTTCAACCTCAGAAACCCACTCCGATGGTCAAGTCAGTGTTTGTTGAAATCCTGTGGAAGGAACTCACTGTGTGGAGGGAGTAAATGAAGGGAGAGAAAGTTATCTTGAAGCGTGAATTAACACTAATATTTATAGGAGAATTTACCTAATTGGACGGAGCTTGTATCGTATGGGCCTTTATCCTTCATAGGCCTTGACGGGGTCAATGAAATCTCTTGTTCGTTTGACTTAGCCAAAGATCACTTAGTCATACAAGGAGGGTGGGAGACCTACGCTAGGTCAGTCTGACCTTAGCTCGACCTCGACCTCCTTTAGCTCTACCTAGGTCGGCCGACGCCCCTCGAGGTCCACCATGACCCCTTCAGGTCGGTCTCCTCATCGTCGTTGGATTTATTCTTATCTTGATCATCAACTGTGACTGTCTAAGTTGATCTCAGGTTAAAACTTGACCATCGGAAGATATGGCAGTTGGATGTCAAGAACGCTTTCTTATATGAAGAGTCTGATCGGGAATAGACCCATAAAAATTAGACCCAGGCCCGTGGATGCCTTAAAAAATGACGGGTATTGGGTTGGGAATTTTAGACCCAATAGAAATTGGGGTTTTTTTTTTACGTATATGTAAAAATATTCTACCCAATTACACCCAACCCACAGGTACCGGCACCCAATCCGCAACCCGCTTTTATTTTTATATTTCTGAGATATATATTGTAATTTCTAGGTTTAAGTTGTCTTATTTAGTTAAGATTTACTTCTATTTATATTATCACATTAATTCAATTATGAACTAATAACCTAATTAAAGATGACGTTATTTTCAATTTTCAACCTACTGTTATGTTGAGTGAAACCCATGATGTATAGAAATTGAGTGATAGACAATCTCTACTCTTAGAATGTCCCAGTATGTATCAAGGTTGAGACGGGTCTGTTTGGAAAGTGAGCATGTAATGGGTGTGTAGTAAGACTGGATCGGAGAGAAATACAGCAAGGCTGGTTCAGGAAGAAATGCAGTAAGGCTGACGGCATTAAGGTTATGAGTAAATGGACAATAAGGCTTGGCATTTACGCTTCTGCAGTAAGAAATGGTTTATCTTGAATTACTTCTGGTTGAACAAGGTTGCTACAACAAGGACAATAAGGCTGAAATCAACAAAAAAGGTTCAATTGAAAGAAAGGTTGATCCTGAATTGCTTCTATGAGAAAAGGATTACTATGATGGACAGTAAGATAGAGTTCTATAAAAGGATTCAGAAGAAATCAAAGTCTACTGTTATTTTTTGTACTATGTTAGCGTACTTCTCTGCATCAACACTAGAGGCCACAGGTCTGGGAATATGCTTGCAGGATGGCATGAAAGTGTCGTTTTAAGAAAGAATGACTTCAACAACGACTAAACATTTGGGATTGCCTATAAATATAAAGGCAATGCCCAAGTTTTCAAGTGGGATTTTTTAATCTCCTTTGCTTTGAAAGAAAACATAAGTGCAGTAAGACATCAAGTGAACTGTGTGAAAGATTGATAGCTGAGGATCTGAGCCAGCTATTGAAAGTAGAGTTGAATAGCACTAGTGTTAGAAAAACAATTTCAAGAGGCTGTTTCAAGTCCTATTGGAAAGAAGAAAAGATCTTGTAATTGGTTATATTGTCATTTACACTTTGTAAAGTGACAAGTTTATTGAGAGCCTAAAACAATCACACGTAGTGCTATCCTTTTAATTTATCACACTGATAATTAAGGGAAGACTGAAGTGAGGGATATAGCCGTATTTTAGCTATTTTGCCTAACCAATATAAAAAAACCTTTGTGTTTTTACCATATTATTTTCATTATCTTTAACCCTACTGTATATCAACTTCAACCAACCATAAACTAAAAGGAACTACCTTTTGTTAGTTTAACAGTAAAGTTCGAAAAAGAGACTATTCTCCCCCCCCTCCCCCCTTAGTTTTCACAGCAAGTTATATCCTAACTTTCATGTCCCATTATCCAACCTAATCTCAGGCACAATTGCTACTTGCAAGCGTTCCTTCGCCTTCCTCATCTGCTTAAATTTGACTCTTCATCCTCGCTCATCAACTACATCATGTATGTCATCTATTTCTTGCTTATCCAAATGTACATCGATAATTAAATGCACTTTTCTTCCTACTTAGGTGATTAACACATTGAATCAAGAAAATATTGAGCATTAATGTAAAGAAGAAGATATATTATTATGATGCTTAGTAATTCATGGATCTATGAATGATGTGTTTGTAAGGGTTGTGTGCGTTTAATGCTACTTCTTACTATGTTACAAAAAAACATCTTCTCGTTTGAAATTGGTAGTCTCTGTTGTTAATGTTCGAAATCACTCTCTTCATGCTCTTGCTATCATAGCAAGGGTTCAATTGCTTTTGATAGCATTCAATACGTGATAGAATTAATCAATGATTACAACAGTATGTTATGTATTTGTTATGTACATATGTCTTTTATTCATAATATTGTATCACTTTTTTTTAATAAATTGTTGGGTCGGATCAGGTTACCCACAACCCCTAAAGGATAGGCAATGGGTGGAAAATTTAGGATCCAATAGGATTTGGGTCATTTTAGCCGTGGGCATACTTACCCAACCTGTTATACCCAAGGGTCGGGTGATCCAACCCAACACATTTGTCAGGTATAATCGTGAGATCTACATAGAGCAGGCTAAGGGGTTCGAGAGCAAAACCAATCCTTCGTATGTGTGCAAGTTGAAATGGCGCTCTATGCTAAAAGCAAGCACAAGGAGTATGGTATGGGAAGATAGCTGAGTTTCTTATACAGAGCTGCTAGTCAGCTATGCTAGCAGCCTCAAATCTATTCGTGATGTTTCGAGATGAAAAGATGACAGTTGTTTTTGTCTACGTGGATGTTTTAATCCTCACGTGAGACAATGAAGATGAGATTTGGCAGACCAAGGCCAATTTGTCATTTCGGTTCCAAATGAAAGAATTTAGAGAGTTAAAGCACATTTTCAGTCTTGAGGTTGACCGAACAAAGGAATTGCGTTTAAACTCGAATCCTTATGAGGTTCAATCCTTTTTTCTTAGTTCGTCCGATACAATTCTAAAAAGAGTAAGGTAAAGAGAAATAGAGGAGCAAAGAAAATAAGTCACAGATACTTTCTTCTATTTGAAATCTTCATTACCCCCCATTTCTTCTTATGGGACTATTTAATAAGACTCCAAAAGCATTACAATCAATCGAATTGTCAATTCAATTCTTCCACCTCAACCCTATATGATGCAATCATTTTACAGAGTTCGGCTATTTGTACTAGCGTGCAAAATGTTTTAGGCATATTCTTATGTTAGAAAAAGTATGTCAAAGATCTTCTGTTGAAGTACGGAATGCTTGATTACAAATCTGTTTCAACATCGATGGAGACGAATGTAAAGTTATGATCAGTTGAAGGTAAAGACCTTGAAGAAGCAACAATGTATGGACAAATAGTGGGGAGCTTGATCTACCTCACTTTGTCAAGACCTGACATTTCCTATGTAATTGGTGTAGCCAACGGATTCATGCAAAATCCTAAGAAGCCTCATTTGGAAGCAGTTCGATGAATTTTGAGGTATGTCAAAAGAAGTATAGACTTTTTCATTCTATATAGGAAGGAAGGACATTCCTAGTTGACCGAGTTGCATGATGCAGATTACGCTAGAGATTATGATACTCGAAGGTCAACAACTGGTTATATGTTCAACCTTGGATCTGGACTTATCTCTTGATGCAGTAAGAGACAATCAACTGTGTCACTGTTTAGTACAGAGACAGAATATCGTGCAATAGCTATGACAGCTCAGGAATGCACATGATTGATACAACAGATGAAGGATCTTCATCAATCAATTAATTACACAGTTAAGATTAATTATGATAATCAATTAGCAATCCAGATGACAGAGAATCCGGTGTTTCATATTCGTACGAAGCATGTAGAGGTTCACTATCAATTTATGCAAGAGAAGGTATTATAAAGGAAGATCAAGATGAAGTATGCCAATACGAATGATCAAGTTGCAGAGATTTGCACCAAAGTACTTAGTGGGATTGAGTTTGAATTGTTTAGAAAACAGCTCAATGTGATTACCCGTGCAGTATTGAGATAGAGTAGTCATTGAGGGGGAGTGTTGAAGCTTCGTCCAACTCCTCCCTTGTCTTCTTCCTATATATTTCCTCTCCTTGTGTTCACTTTACCGTTTCATGTGTTTCTTGTTTTTCAACTACCGACCAACACCAAAAACATGGAACATGGACGGGTGATTGCCTATATAAGGAGAGCCTTCTTGCCTTGATTTTCAAGAAAAGTCAAGAAGAAATAGGGAAAACAGAAACAAGAGACTTAGCCTTCATTGTTAGGGATCCATCTCGACCACTGAGTTGAAATTTAATATGATAAATTTTCTTTTTATAATGTTGTTTTAGTAGTTTTATTTTTTTTCATAAGTTACTAATTTTATTTCTCATTATTTGTCTATTTCTTATTATTTCTCATCTTGACCGTGAGCCTTCAGCACTCAAGATGTTTACTCGATCTCGTATGAAAAAACAAACTGGTGTTTCAGACGAGGGGTCTATATTTGTTAATGAGAGGGCTAGGGAAATATCTGTAAGAATTTAATTCAATGTTTTTGTGGTTTAGATTTATAAATGTCAAAAGATTTATTGGTCTTATTTTGCAGGAGAGTTATGCTGCTAGGCTAAGGGAATATATGGAAGAGCACGGGACTCAAGACACGAAATATGTGTCCTTAGATGTGTAGAATCAACTTTATCTTGATGTTGTTGGAAGGAGAAAGAGGACTGTATTTTGATTGGGTTCAGAGGTGACTTTTTAAATACAGCTTTCAATTTGTTTAGTTATTTATTTTTTAAAGCTTATTAATTTACTATATTTGTTATTATTGAAACGCATAGGTGAGCTCATATTACGTGAAACTACGATCTAGTTCTTCGGTAAATATCGAAACGAGATTAGAAATGGTTATTTTGAAGGAGCAAAGTACTCAATGGCAACAAATGACTGATTTTATTGCTCGTCTCTTGCAGCAGGAGAACTGTAAGGATTTGTTCTCGCGTCTTGGCTTTACTCCTCCCCCTCCATCATCACCGTCTTGTGGTCCTCTTTATTGATATTGAGACTTATGTAAGGATTATATATATTTTCTTGGCATTTTGGAAATGCGGACTATGTGTATGTTTGACAAATATACTTATTAAGGATAATGTATGTTAGACATGGTTGAATATGTAATGTTTTGGGACAATATGTGTTTGATTGTATGTAAAACAGGTTGGGAGCCTAAAAATAGGTTCTATATTAAATTTTGTTTTCAGATTTTCGACGACAAAAGCAAATCTGTCGCAAACGTTTTCTTTGTGAATGAAACAAGGTTTCCGATGGAAAGGGTTTCCGTCATAAATTTTCGACAGCTTCCGTCATAAATTTCTGATGGTTAGGTTATTCCGTCACAAAAGTTTCCAACGGAAAAATGTTGCCTTAGAAAATTTTTGTGATGGAAATGACCATGTCGTCGAAAATTTATGACAGCATCCTGCTTTCCGTCGGAAACCCAGATTTCCAACGGGATATTTTCCGATGGCTCCTTTTCCATCGTAAACACTATTTTTCGACGGAACAAGTATTTTTTTGACTATTTTTTGCAATCACTAAACAGTTGGTTCCTTGTAGTGCAAGAACAACTTCCTAGAGCCTAGAATGTATCCAAATAAAAATATGGTATAATTTATGAGTGTTAAACACATTTAGAATATACTTGTGTACAAATTTACAAGATTTTGCACTTATTGTAAATTATATTTCTTGATATACTTTAGTTATCGACGAACCAATTTCCAACATAATAGACAACTCCATGCCTCACACTTGGCATGTAAACAAGACGAACTCAACGTACCCACTGCAAATGTAACTAGAAGAAGTTCCTCGTCTTTAATACATTCTGATCACAAAAAGTGCCGGAATGACTACGAGAAAAATAGAAACCTTGTTTAGTCATTGGAAGCCACTGGGTATCAGCTAGACATCTCACGAAGCACTCAACCAATTAAGCGTCCCAATATTATCATCTTATGTACCTTTCAAGGGGAGTAAGCTGAACCTAAAACACATCGTATATTACGACCAAGTTACAACATAGTCAAAACAAAAGTATCAGGGAAAACTCTCGCGGTAGCAAAGCTTCCATCTAGAAAAAGCAGACAACTCGTGCGCATCAATAACAAAAGTACTTGTCGACACTATTTCTCGGACTCCTATGACCATGATGCTTTATATGGAATCTGTACCCCGGATCCGAAATGCTGCAAGTCTGGGTGGGTGAGTACCACCAGGAGGTCTCCTGGGCGCCTTTGCATAAAACCGGGTTAAGCATCAGAAGTTTTTGATCTCAAACATAAGGATGCAAAGCATCTCCACCACATGGGCATTATCAGATAAGAACATCGACAGTAAGCTGCTATGACAGGATCCAAGCATAGTTATTAGTTACCGAATAGTTTTAACACTGCTTTTGTTCCAACGAACAATGAACTAAGGTAGATATATCTTGAAGATATTTCAATGTGAAGATAATATGAACATATCAAATAAACATCTAAATCTGAATCAAATCACGGGTCAATCTTCAACCTAAACAAATTGTCAATATATTCCTGTTAGGTTGACCATTAATTTAAGCTCATATATCTATATTATATAATAAACAAATTGACATGACAGTGTATTTATGTCGCACCAAACATCTTGACCGTTTAAGATTTTAATCGATGATTGAGATTTATTTGAACGACTAAATACGATAATTAAAATATTAATTAAAATAAAAACAAAAAAAATCAATAATACAATATTAATGGTAGCCGATATCACTAGATCTTAATTTTTGCAGTGATATATCATGACAGTCTGGAGTAGTAAATTAAATATCATAATTATAAGATAGTAAATCTTGGTTGTAAATATCTATTTACGAAAAAACATTGAGTTAATTGCTAATACATGCAATTAGATGATCATATTTCCCTTTTGATTTTCCCTAAAAGTATGCCAATAGAAATTAACCTAGATTTGATCCAAAAATGAAAAATTTTCCCCCTAAAATTAAGATCGTGTTCCCTAATAAGTTCCATCTCCAAGTTTCCAAAAACTCATTGTACGTCTCTCCGTCATTTCTCCATTGATTTCCACCCACTCAAAATCTTTCATTCTCATCGGCGTTCAACAACACTGACTTTCTGTAAGTTCTCGCCGGCGTACAACAACAACGACGACACCATCACTTGGGCAGCGGAGAAGGCATACAGTAAATTTTCACTCTCGTCGACATACAACAACAATGGCACCGTCACTCTCATTAGCGTACAACAACAATAACTACACCGTCACTCTCGTCCCGTACGCTCTCGTTGGCATACAATAACAATGACTCCATTGCCCCGTACGCACTCATTGGCGTACAACGTCCCTCCAAAATTGCGAACCCTTGCAATCATAATCATGTGGTCGCAGTTTAGGTCTCTTCTAATACACATCCCTCCAAAATTTCAAACTCTAGGGTTTTCCATAGTCTCCCACCACACACCTTCACCGACGCAATACGAGACAACACCATGGTGCCCTACCGTAGTCGTAGCCGAAGCAGTAGTTGGAGTCACAGCCTCATTTCGAGGCGGAGCTATAGTCGGGGCCGGAGCAGATCGCCACCGCCACGAAAGCGATATAAGGACCCCAGGGATCGGAGATTGTACGGGGATCGGTGGTCTCCACCACCTTCGGGACTTCTGGTCCGCAACATCCCACTCGACACGAGGTGGTTCATGTATGAGGCTGCTATCAAACTCAAATGAGCAATTTGAAAATGAGAAGATGATGCATACAAAAGAGCTGTTTTTTTTTTTTTTTTTTTTGGACGGTGTATGATTTGATTACCATGTATGGATTTAGGTTATAAATTCTAAAAGTGGGGGAAAAAAAATAGATGATGCATCTATGGGAAAAAGGTCACAGAAAATACACTTTGGGGTAATTTACACAAAAAAATTTATGTCGTAACCATATCGCTTTGCTATCCGAAATCTGGATAAATGAGCAAAATTCAATTAGATTTTTTTTTATTGTTGTGTTAAATTAAGAACTAATAAAATTACGCATAGTAATTATGTATTTATTAATCTCAATACATCATTCTCAGTGTCAAATATGTTTATGTGTTTAATTAAAGTTAATAACTAAGAAAATTATGCATTGTATGTATGTAGTTATTTATCACAATACCTTATTCTTATTCGTGGCATTTTGATTACGATGGTTTTTATAAGATTTAGGATTTTTTTTTTACCAGGATTGTTATTTTAAAATTTGTATCTAATGATTATATTAGATTTGATTATTTATAGAACTAATCTAAAAAATTCAATAAATAATTATTTATTGAATTAAGATTTTTTTAGTTTAAATTAAATTTAATATATCCTGTTGTCACGTTGTTACACCGTTTGCCATCTAACGTGTAAATATATATACTAGTTTATTGCCCTACTTTTTTTTTTTTTTAAGTCTGTTCTTAATCAAAGTTAATAACTAATAAAGTTACACATTATAAATATGTAGTTATTAATTTCAATATATAATTCTTAGATATCAAATATTCTTTTTATAGAATCAAAAGATATCAAATAGATAGTAGAATAATATTAAGGATGAATTCCCAAAAACTATAAAAAAAGAGAACAAAAATCCTCATTCGATACAACACGGAAAATAATTCCTATAAGATACACTTTTAAGTTTTCACGCCACCACTTCCCCACTGCTCTCTCTCGTTCTCCAGCTCCCCTGCTCTCTCCCTCCTCTCTACACCACTATCTCATCCGACCTAAATTTCCAAAAATCAATGATCAACACCTATTCAGCGTCTTTGATCGAATCAAATGAGAGATAATTGCATCAAGCTTTATTCGTGGACGTGGATCATCTTTTTGGAAGATATTAAGATCCTCGAGTTTGAAATCATCATCACAATCATTCTCACAATCCTTCATGTCAGCGACAAAGATGAGGAAATAGAGCAACTCGAAGACGCCTACAATGTGTTCGATGCCACAACGAAACAGGGCGTCAATTCAAATGGAAATAGGACGGCAGGTCATGGAACAACATGGCAAAAGTCAAGAATAAAAGAAAAGCACGTTTCGATTTCTTCACATGATCAAAAAAAACTCAAGCGTACTATTTTATTGAATTGGCACACTGTTTCAAACAGTGCGCTTGAATAAAGCAAAATAATGTGCCAGTTCAAATCCAACAAATCCAAAAATCAAAACGAAAAATCACAAAAAATCAACATAAACAAAAGTTTATAACATGATATCCATGAAATCGAAAACATTATTATATAATACCTAACATGATTTTTTTTAATTTAAGAAAATATCAAGAACTAAACACTGACGCACTGTTTCAAAGCAGAACAGTGCGCCAGTTCAAATACAACTAATCCAGAGCCCATAAAAAATCAACAAAAACAAAATTACATCATATGCTTCAAATTTTAGGACACTGTAAACCAAAACCCAACAAATCCAAATCAAGCACCTGCTCAATCAAGCACCTGGGCAATCTGCTCGAGCATCTCCATATCACGATCCATCAAAATCATATCGTGAGTTTCCTCGGATCGAATTAAGTTCTTGTTTTTTCTTGTTGTTTGGATTTGGTATCCAAGATGCAAATGTGGTTTTGGGTTTTCGGTTGGTGATGGTGGTGACATAAAGAGATTGAATAAGATTGGGAATGGAGATGAGAGTTGTATGAAATAGAAAATATTTTAACGGATTGTATGAATTGAGAATTATTTTGTAAAGCATGTATCCCATGGGAATTTTCTGTTATATTAACCTAATTTATTATTATAGGAAGTAAATAACATAATCCAATAAATATAAAAATATTTATGTGTTTTTCTATCCTAAAAAACATTTGTCTGACTATCACAAATATTTTTTTTTGTCTAGGATTAGCATTTCTTTTTCATTATAATTTCCAATTTTGAATCTAATAATTATGTTATATTTGATTATTTACATAATCAATCTACACCATTTAAATCGAAATCAAAGCCAATGAAATTAATTGAATAAAGATTTTTCTAATTTAAATAAAATTGTATATATCCTGTCATGCCGTCGTGTCGTCTTGTCATCAATTTGTCATGCACTTGGTTTGCCGTCTAAAAGTTTTTTATGATTATATGTATAATAATAGATGATAGATTCTAATCGAAAATGTGTGGACCAATTTATTATTGAATTGGAAGATTATGATTGTTTCACATTTAAAAGAATAATCCAGATTTTTATTTAAAACAAATATAAACAATTTAAATATCTCAATCCATGTATCGATAGATCTTGATCTTCTAATATGTTTTTTTTCTATCCGGTACAGGATAAAATAGTATATGCCTAAGCTTAAGAATTAGTTGTCTTCAATTTATATTACTCAATGAGTTTCGTACAATTATCTTTATATGTGCTTATTTTTCCATATCTTCATAGTATTATGGGTGAATTATCTATACATATAAAAATTTATAAAAAATACCAAAAAAATACATAAGGAATCAAAATTCCAAAAACATATAATTCATCCATATCATTTAAATCCCTAATCCTATTCTTATCTACACCCCAACCCTTATCATCACACTTTCCCGTCGGAATCTTCGTCGGAATTCGACCACCGCCATCTGAATCTTGGCTAGAATCCGGTCGCATTGTCGGAATCTTCGTCACAATTCGACACGTCGTCAGAATCTTCGACAGAATCCAGCCACGCCACCAGAATCCGAAATATAGTCAGAATCTTTGTCGGAATCCGACCCATGCCGTCAGAATATGAAATAGAGCGTCTGAAAAGAATCAAAACAGAGCGCATCATCAAAAATAAAAACAACACGCCAGTACAAAAATAAAACAGAGGTTTTGTCACAACAAGCACTCTATTTCGAAACAGAGCGCATGAAAAAATGAAATAGAGCGCATGAACAAATGAAATAGAACGCATGCACAAATGAAATAGAGCATATGAATAAATAAAATGGAGCGCAAGAATAAAAAATGAAACATAAAATTAATACGAAACTATGCACCAATAGATCTTGACATCACCCATAAAATAAAACAGAGCGTATAAACAAATGAAATAGAGCGCATGTACAAAAATAAATACAAACCACCAATAACACAATTGAAATTCATCCAATCACACAAACAACCATAAAATGTATCTCAACATACTGACAATTCCTTCCACGTTTTCTCAGTCGATTTTAGCTTCACAATCAAATATGGTTCCTGCACAAAACACCACAAAGTTCTCAAATCCTAACCTGCACCTCGAATCCCCAAACCAAAAACGGGAAATGAAACAAGAACCTTGTAGGGCCATGCATATAATCCTCAAGGCACGGCGAATCATCATCGTCGTTGGAGATATAAGGAATCGGAGAGAGATTCGTCCACGACGAGAGGAGCTCGCTGGAGAAGGGAGTCATGCGCCGGCGACGAAGTGAGGTCAAGTTGGAGCGGTGAAGCTCATGGTGAGGCTGCTCATGGTGTGAAGCGGTGTAGTGTGAGGAGGAGGAAGGAAAGAGAGTAGGGAACTGGAACAAATTGTATGTTTGTGGAATTTTTTTTTTCTTATGTATCTTTTTATGAATATTTTTAAATTTCTGTATGTTTGGGTTATTTGTTGTAGTATTATTATTATTATTATATAGGAATAACGGGGCCGATTATAAATCCTTAAATAGAATTGTCGTAGCTGCCTATAAATACTTCGATCATAGCTGCTCGTAAATCGTGCCCATTAAATTCTTCTTTAATTATCCCCTTCAGGTTTAATCGAATTTCTTTACTGTCATTCATTCTTCTCATTACTTTTATAGATTCAAATTTGTATCCTCAGCCTTTTGGTTCTGTCACATTGAGTTTTTTTTACAGAAGTGATCGCCCTCTTTTAGGGGTTTTTTATTTTTGAACAGTGTACCAGTTCAAAAATAAAAAAAAACCCTAAAAGAGGGCCTTGATTACTAAAAGAAAATAAAGATGCAAAACGTCTTTCATTTTGCCATCCGAATCCTCCTCTCCATTTTCTCGCCCATCTTCGCTCATTCTCATTTCCATTTTTCGTCGTCGACGCACCCTCCTCCACCTCCTCTCCTACTTGATTCGTCTTCTCCGTTTCGTCGTCATCCTCGTTGTCGTGAATTTGTTGGTGATAATCGTCGGCTTCCATTTGCGGTGGAATTTCTCAATTTTTTTTTTCTTTTTCTTTTTTGGATGAGAGGATATGATTGAATTGAATTGATATGCGATATCAGTTATTTTGTTGTAGGAATTGATTTAATTGAATTGCAGTAGGGAATCATTCGTAATGTTCAATCCTTCCATGAATCGTGAACGAAACCTGGACATCATGAAAGCTGCGTTGCGAAGGGTTGCACCACGACGATAAACACGACGTTGTAGATCCATGGAAAATCAGAGCTGTGCTTGAGATTCAGTTTGCGCATCTTTAAAAAAACAGTGCGTGTCAAAGACGTTGTGAATGAAATATTAATGTCTAAAGTTGGTGATGTGTAATCTTACTGTGAAGGATAATGGGTGCTACCCACATTGGAATTCTTGTAAGGATAAGAGTCCCTTATAAGACTCAAGAATGATAAAGGATACCCAATTTTGTGTAAGGGAGAAGACCTAGGTGTAGTCCAAGATATACATGCGCGTACGCTAGCCCGGCTCGGCTAGGCCGGCCCAATCCTCCTAGACTGTTTTTTATCTGTGGGTAGTCCAAGCCCAGGCCCAATCCTATCCAGTCAAAGGAGTTACTGAAGTGGACAATTATAAAACTGTTATAATGCTTTCCCTCCAAAACCAGCTGATGGTTTCCCTCTAAAACGAGAACCCTTCTACAACTCTATAAATACAGGCATTCTAAG
Organism: Drosera spatulata; assembly: GCA_035668315.1. Classification (NCBI taxonomy): domain Eukaryota; kingdom Viridiplantae; phylum Streptophyta; class Magnoliopsida; order Caryophyllales; family Droseraceae; genus Drosera; species Drosera spatulata. The sequence continues at coordinate 20,407 of JAOVYX010018909.1, forward strand.
GCCTCATATGACACACTGAAATCCACAGAGTGTCCGAGTCCAGTTCGGAGGAGTTAAGAACACCAAAGGGTAAGACGTTCCTTCGAGTTTGGTGTGCTGCTGTTCGAAGGAGGTTTATTTAGTCATCATATCTTGGGAGGCAGATTGCCAATAACCGATAGCATCAGGACAGGACAATACTGTCTTAAGTACAGAGGGGTTCCTGGCCTCGACTAAGTTTTTTGTTTCTTATTTCTGATTTTGTTTTGGTTTTGATTAATCTAGAGTAACCTACTAACAATCTTAAGAAATTATTTTGAGTACAGGTTAATCAAATTGGAGTATTAAGAGTCTATTGTTTAATTGTATGTATATAGATCTACGGATCTAGTTATATAGCCTACAAAAAGACTACTCTGGAAATATTAACAGTCTACTGTTTGATTTCATGTCCACAGATCTACGGATCTAATTACATAGTCTACAAACAGATTACTATGAAAGTGTGAATCTGATTGCTCTCAGATTCAAACCTACGGACAACGTTGCTTATCTTTCTAAACCCCTGCGGTTATCGGCCGGTTACGGTATCCAACTGCCTACTGAAATACCAAACCTATGCAGTGTCCTGATTGTTGAATCTGAGTATCATCAGATCTGTTTGTGTTTGTGTTTAGAGTGTCATTTCATACTCACACTAACGCGCCATCTTTGGTGTGTATACAGAAAGAAATGGTGTCTATTTCGACGGCCGTTGCGATTGTCACGCCACCTCTCTCTCATTTGGAGAAACCTGAGAAGTTCTCTGACGTGCATTTCAAAACATGGCAATAGAAGATGCTGTTCTATCTAACTACCTTGAGTGTGGCAAGGTTCCTGACTGAGGAACAATACAAGGTTGCTGAAGGGGAGACAGATCAGAAGAAGCTGTCAGAACCAGATTGCATGGAGGCAAGGAGACTTCCTATATAAGAACTATGTCCTCAACGTTCTGGACAACACTCTATACATTGTTTATCATACTGTCGAGACCGCTAAGGAACTATGGAAGTCACTCGAGAAGAAGTACAAGACGTATGGACGTCGGCCAGAAAAAGTTCGCGGTTAGAAAGTTCCTCGACTTCAAAATTGTGGACTCCAAGACTGTGGCTAGTCAAGTACAAAGGTTTCAAATCATCATACATGATATCATAGTTGAAGGAATGAAGATCTGTGAGACCTTCCGAGTGGCAACTATCCTTCTGAAGCTGCCTCCCCTATGGAAGGATTTCAAGAACTATCTCAAACATAAATGCAACGAGATGAAACTTGAAGACCTCATTGTCAAACTACGGAGTGAAGAAGACAACCATCAGTCCGAGAAGAGGACAGGGAAGCTTTCAATGGAGGCAAAGACAAATTTGGTGGAGTCAAACAAGAAGAGAAAGTGCCCAAACAATGATCAAAAAAATAGTGGTCCGGCGAAGAAGTTCAATGGAACCAACTTCAATTATGAAAAGTCGAACCATAGGGCGTATGATTGTCGTCAACTATAGAAGAACAACAATCAGCCTAAGCAAAAGCAGATCAACATGGTTGAAAATAAGATAAAGCTCTCCCTTGTTGTTGTCGTCTATGAAGTCAACATGGTGGAGAATCCGAAAGAATGGTTTATGGACACTAGGGCCACACGCCATGTTTGTGCTGACAAGAAGATGTTCTTATCATACACTCCAATTTCATGACAGGATGTCTACATGGGAAATACATCGGCCTCATCCATTGCCGTAATTAGGAAGGTCATCCTAAGGATTACTTTTGGCAAGGAACTAACTCTCAAAGATGTCTTGCATGTGCCAGACATTAGGAAGAACTTAATTTTAGGGTCATTCTTGTCTAGGGCTGGTTTTGGACTTGTGTTTGAGTCTGATAAGTTTGTGTTGTCTATGCCTGGGATATACGTAGGCAGAGGATATCTTGACAATGGTTTGTTCAAGATGAATGTTATGCCTGTAATCCGTGACAATGATATTAATGAAAAGAAGTCTTCTGTTTACTTGGCTGAGTGTTCAAACTTGTGGCATGTTAGATTAGGACATGTTAACAATAATTCTTTAAAGAAGTTAATGAGTTTGAACTTATTTACTACATTTGAAATTGATTCACACAAATATGAAGTATGTGTGGAAGGTAAAATCACTAAGGCTCCTTTTCCAAGAGTTGAAAGGAGCTCTTCATCTCTAGATTTAATTCACATAAATATATGTGATTTAAAGTTCGTGCCAACTAGAGGTTGAAAGAAATACTTCATTTCCTTCATTGATGACTACATGAGATATTGCTATATGTATCTATTACATAGCAAAGATCAAGTCATGGATGTGTTCAAGCAATATAAAAGTGAAGTTGAGAACCAACTTAGCAAGCGGATAAAAATGATTTGTAGTGATAGAAATAGAGAATATGGAGCACCATTTGATGAGTTTTGCTCTGAAAATGGTATTATTTCCGTCCCATAATTATTACAACGTTTTTCTCTTCTTGTACTCTTCAACACGTAATTTAAGGGGCTTCATTACTTATCTAAATGGCACGATTTAAATTTTTTAATGACCTATGGGTATAGTACATAGTCTTTACTATCATGAATATTTCACGATATTTTCTCAAAAAATAATATTTGATTGTCCCGTAATATCGGTCAAAACTTCTATCGTCACGCATGCCCGGTCAAAAAATTACAATCTTTTTGAGACAAAGGGAGTATTATTCATCAAACAACTATCCCATATTCATCATAATCCAACGACATTGCTGAACACAAGTATAGCACTCTCAAAGAGATGATGAATGCTATGATGATCAATTCAGACTCACCACAGAACATGTAGGGGGAAGCTACTCTCACAACAACCCACATTTTAAATCTTATTCCTTATAAGAAGTCGAACGAAGCTCCGTATGAGTTGTAGAAATGTCACAAACCTTCCTACAAATACTTCAAAGTGTGGGGGTGTTTGAAAAAGGTTGAAATACCTAAACCCAAACAAGTAAAAATCGGACCTAAGATTATTGATCGCATATTTATTAGGTAAGCTCACAATGGTAGTTATCGATTTTTGGTTCATAGTTTCAAAAATACTGAAGTGACCGAAGAGATGGTCATTGAATCAAGAACCGTTGTTTTCTATGAAGACATATTCCCTTGCAAGAAAGGGAAAGCTGAGATCTCTCATGAACGAACTTGAGAACCTTCAAGTAGTACTCATTCACAAGAAGAGCCAGGAACCTAGAATAAGCAAGGGGTCTAAGACAACGAAAGAATATGGACCTGATTTTCTAATATATATATATAGGAAATCGAACCAAGAACACTTTATGAAGCGTTGTCAAACCCTGAAGCTCCTTATTGGAAGAAAGCTATAAAAAACGAGATAGAATCCATAATGTAAAATCATACTTGGGATTTGGAAGATCTCCCGCCAGGTAATAAAGCATTGGGTTGCAAATGGATTCTCAAACAGAAATATAAACCTGATGGAACGATTGATAAGTATAAGGCTAGGTTGCTTGCAAAAGGATACTGACAAAAGGAAGGTCTTGAATTCTTTGACACGTATTCTTCTATTTCGAGAATGACGTCGATAAGAACACTCAAGACGGCATTTCTCCATGAAGAATCGAAGGAGAAAATTTATATGGAATAACCCGAGGGATTTGTTGTTCAAGGACAAGAAAAAAAGTATGTAGACTCAATAAGTCACTTTATGGGCTTAAGCAAACCCTAAACAGTGACATAAAAAGTTTGGAAAAACCATGTTAATAAATGGTTTCAAGAACAACAAAGAAGACACTTGTGTCTACTTCAAGAACACACCAGAAGCATATGTGATAGTGTGCTTATATCATCAACAATATGGTTCTTTTCAGAGCAATGATCGCATTTATGTTATTTGTTTTGCCCGATGGTACCAACATGAATTCTAAGAATCAGTCAGGTCTTTAGAATCCCTAAAAGAGGAATACCAATGTGAGACCTATAGGACTCCTAGTAGTCAGATCAATCGGACCCTATTCATCTCTTTTCTTTGGGATTCTATTGAATCGAGAAATATGTTTGATTGTCCACATTTTTGATAGAATCTATAAGTATAAGGAATCCTCCAGATAATTCAAATCGAAGCAATTTGATGCCCGACTCGGACCTATATGACCGATCAATAGAAATACTCCACCTTCACCTTTGTTATATATTCTATACATCACTCGTTTTCTTTACCCATGATTCATGCCAAGTAAAAGATAAAAGCATCAAAGAAGTCAAACTGATAGGAATCAGAAAAGGAAACATCTATGCAGTAGACTTCAATTTATCTCAGTCAGTATAAATTACATGTTTCTATACTAAAGATGCTGAAGATATAAATTGGCTATGGCATAAAAGATTAGCACCTCTAAATTTCAAAACCATACTTAAGCTATCCTTAGAAAATCTGGTAAGAGGACTTCCTCAATAACACGTAATATTCCTGCCAAGAAAAACTAATCAAAGTCCTCGTAACATGTACCAGTGCAAGCTAAATTGACATTATCCTCATAACACGCAATAACGAGTTAATCAGTAGCAGTCGCGACTCGAGAATCAATCTCAGAGCCTTTCCTTTCACTACTGCTAGCATCATTTTTCTTCTCTCGTCTTACCTGAAAACAGTTTTTCTTGATGTGACACATCTTGCCACAACAATGTGCTGCGTTTGGGAAGGATGAATCGCTCCCACAAAGGAATCTTTTGATTCTCTCCAAATTGATTGGACCGTAGGTACGAGACCCTAGGTAACGCGACATAAAGACTCCCTTTTTTGATATCTTTCTTTTCTTAATAAGAAAGCTAAATAAAAACTGAACTAAATGATCAATGAATCGATGGGCTAACGATCTGGCTTAAAACGATCAAGAGGACAGTTAATCGATCTCTAGAGTGCCTCTTATTCTTATGAAGTATTCTACTCCAAAGAATAATGAAATGAGTCGAATAAAGATTTCGATCAAAGCATCTTTCTATATCCTTTTTTTTTATATAAGATAGAATAAAAAATGATTGTAGGGATCACTTTGTGACTTGATCTGAAATTACAAAGAAAGAGTTAGAAAACAAACCTTATATCAATAGAAATCCCTTGAAATCCTGTTTTCATAACAGTTTAAAAATATAGATTTAGAGTTACAAGGATTTATGTACCGATTAGTGAAATAAGGTCAAATTGTCTTATTTAGTAAAAAATATAAATTTGAACGAATAAACTGCTATTATTGATAGGATTTCATCATAAAAACTCTGATTCTATGAAAAGATTATAGAGTCTAGTTTATTTAGAATTTTACGAAATAATTTTTTAAGTTGTATACGAGAAGTTATAGATTTAAATGTATCAAATGGTCATGTTGGACTATTAAAATGAACCGTTTTGATCCCGAAATAACTCCAAATGTTCACAAACACTTTGAATGATGATAAATACATAAAATCATCATCATGGACTATCAAAATAAGTATCAAAAGACTTTTCTCAAAGTTTGGCACCATCACATATAATATTACTATGGCGGTTTTTTAAAAAGTACGAACAAATATACTTAACTCCATAACGTGAACAATCATTCACAAGGGTATGTCTTAATACGCGTATTCTATTATATTATAGGACTTGAAAACGCTGCTTGTTGTCACTTAAAGACGAGGTTGAGCATATACATGTGAAAAATTATGGTAAAAGATAACGTTTAGATTTATTGTGTATGACTATGCGTGTTATTATACCATGAGTATAATAATATGCATTGAAATCTTTGGACGAAGTCACTAAATATGACTGACGTAAAATATTGATTGCAACTGTTGTATACTGTGTGCGAAATACTGAATGCTGTGGAGTATTATTGCGTGGTGCGTGTTTGCCTTGTTTGCGGATATAATGAGGGTGAATGTGTAAAAAGAGTATAAATCCATAAATTGATGAGATAACTTCGTGGTATAAAACACAAAGAGCGTTGTGTCTGTCACATGTGCTATTTAGTGACTTGGTGGTGACATTCTTTCATCGACCTTTTGATATGAGAGTATCTTACTGCAGGAGAACCTACACTCTGATTTGGCTGATCCCCTTTCGCGGATGTCCCTTTGGTTAAAGTTGAAAAGAGGTTATTTATGAAATTGAATAAGTCTCTCCAATTGCACAATTATAACATTGAGGATATCTATTGTCTGTCATCTCTGTGTGATTGATATAATGATAAGTATGACAAAGTCTCGAGTGAACTATTGAGTCCAGCAGTGCGTGAGAGTTGGACTGGGACCTGTCATGTCACAGTGTGATTGTCTTAATTGGTTTGATGTGGAGGTCTTGACTATCATACCATGAAGGGTATGACAATAGTAAATGACGTTGATAATGTCAGGAGTGTCGATGGACGCGTAGTTTCGAGCGTTGTTACGTGGTGTTAAGTGTGCTTATGTGACTATGGTGAATCACTAGTATACTTGTGATGATAATTTTGAATGTCAGATTGGCATGATAATTCGAGAGTATTAGAACAAATGATCCAAGTGATCATTTCCCTTTTGTTTTCTTACCTTCTTCTCTCGTGTAACCCCTGGTAAGGGGGACGATACGTTATTGAGCTCCTATAACTCACGGTTATTATTTTTCTGTGTCTTTCTTCTTCTTTTTGTTAGAAGAGTAAGACTTAAAGGAGAAGTGTGACCTAAAATTTTGATGCTAGATGTAACTTATGTGTGAAAGGTATTCTGATATTAGAAAAAGATGTAAATTGTGTTAAATGTGATATTCTGAGTTATGATTAAGTGTATCAAAAATTTCTAATCTAATGATGTATAAGTGAACTTACCTTAATTCTTATGACTAAGGCAAGAAGTATAGTTTTTTCCTAACTGAAGCGTTGGGCCCAACGACAGTGACGTCATATGTATCATTAATAATTAATGAAAATCGAGGCATTACATATAGCCACTTGCATTCCTCTCTTCCCTCTTGGCGTTTGCTGTCAGTCACTGCATCCAGTGTTCACATCCAGTCCGGGAGAGTTCAGAACACTAAAGGGTATGAAGTTCCTTCGAGTTTGGTGTGCTTCTGTTCGAAGGAGGTTTACTTAATCATTGTATCTTGGGAGACAGATTGTCAGTAACCGATAACATCAGGGCAGAGCAATACTGTTTTGAGGATAGGGGGTTCCTCGCCTCGACTAAGTTTTTTTTTTTTTCTTATTTCTGATTCTGTTTTGATTTTAATTAATCTAGAATAACCTACTAACAGAACTCGATAGTTTTGATCATTGTACCAAACTATGCAATTGTTTGGGTGAATGGTGTGTGCTTCCATGGCTGTTTGGCTCGTGTAATGGCTTGCTATGCCTTTACTGGCACCATCGTGACCCTGGCATTGTCTTGTGTGATCCGACGAGGCATTTTCAAACGGAGCTTCCAGATCTGCCTAGGAAGGGCCAGAGTCCACCCTGGGACGGACGGCTGTTACAGAAGTGGATTTGGTTATCATAGCGCCAACGACGATTACAAGATCGTGTTGGTATGACAACAACTTGTTTGGGTTTATAGAACAAGTACCGATTCATGGGAGTGGCAGTATCTACTCAAAACGCCGCTTCTTTTATCTCTATGTCTTACATGGCCGGTACATCAGTGAAAGAAGTTCTATGCTGGGTAGGCGAAAACTTCCAGTCGCCTGATTACCCCGATGAGGATTATTCGATCATCAGCTTTAACCTTGGTGATGAAACTCTTGTTAGAGTAACTCAACCTGAGCATGTCACTATGCGCCAAGCCCAGAATCTAGGAGTGTTGAATAATTGCGTATCTCTAATGGTTCACCATGAAGCGCATAGTAATGTTTGGATCATGAAAGAAAACCGGTTGGTGACGTTATGGATCAAACAGTGTTGTGTTTCACATGAATCAGGTCTTGATCCTACTTATCACTATGGCGCGAAACCAGTTGCTTATTCAAGAAGGGGACAAGAACTATTCGCTTGGCTGTATGGCAGGGGGCTTTTTCGTTTGATATGGTGAAGGAGTCACTCAAGGAAGTAGATATCACCCCCGCTGAATTGAATTTCGACGCGATTCTCTGCATGGAAAGCCTTGTTTGGCTGAGGTATTGAAGCAATACATGTTCGTGAAACAGTAAAGAACAGCTACTGTTTGTTTAAGTTTGAGAAGAGATTGCTTTATTCTGTGAAATATAAACATGAGAATGAGAATGGAAGCTTTCCTTTTACTTTATTTTGGTTGCGACTATGCGAATTAGGCTAATTCTTGTTTGGCCTTCCTGGGTATAAGGTGCTCCTTCATTAGGCTGTTAGACTAATCCGTCATGCGACTCACAACATTAGCCTAGTTTATACATTGTACAACTCCATGATCATGACTTCATGAGAATAGAGATCATAAAGTAAACCTCATGGCACTCAATCTTAGTGTCCCAAAATTATCATATTATAGTAGTACCTTTTATGGACAGGTTACAACTACACCAAACCCAAAACATGCACATCGTATTTTATGCGCAAGTTACAGCAAAGGGAAACCTAAAATATCAAAAAAGCAACCTCGCGGTAGTCAGTTGCTATATACAGGAAGTTCACAACTCGTATCATGAACAAAATTACACGTTTGCTCCACTGAACTATTTGTCGCAACTCCTAAGACCAAGCTGGTTTATATGTAATCAGCATCATCCCCCGATCCGAAATACTGCAAGTCTGGGTGGGTTCCACCGGGAGGTCGCCTAGGGGCCCTTCACGAAGCAACAGATAAAAGATCAGAGATCTTTGATTGTTGATCTTAAACATAAGGATTCAGCAAAACAAATGCGCAGTACAACAATGCCATTAAGGCAACTGGTTGAATCAACCCATTCTTGCAGAATACGTGAGTCGTAACTCAAACAACCCCAACTTAACCCAAAATAGATGGGAAGCTCTTGCGGTCTTGCCTCGGAGCTCATACGCTAATTCTTTTCGGACTTCATGGACTTTCCTCGAGAGACATACTACAGAACAATGCTCTCAGCAGTTGACATGCAGGATGACCTCGACCTTCCTTTTACAAGGAGTGACTCAATTTTAAGCTCGCATCATCATCATCTTGTGTCACGCTTTTTATGTTTTTGATATGAGCTACATCCAGGGGCATAAAGTAGTCAAAATCTTATAATGCAAAGCAACTTCTTCACCACATGCTCGCTATCAGATAAGAATATCGACAACACTGTTATAACAGGATACATGTGTAGTTACAGGATAACTACAGCCCCCACTCTCTCTGAGCAATGTGTCAAAATAGAATTGATCAAGACAGACCTATTGACAAGTAGTGTTGCACATATTGGACCCTGGATAATGCAGCCAGAGCGTTCCTGGTAATTCTACATTTTCCAAGACTTGCAAACATCTACAACAATGGCTACGACATTGATAGGACCAGCAATCTCATAAGCACATGTAAAAATCTTAGGTTCAAGTACATAATGCGCAGTGTCAGCCTCACGGAAAGCACTCTTGTGCTTGGAAATTAAGGGTAGGCTAGTGAGCCACTTTCTGATGCAAGGCACAAACTTTGAAGAAATTTAATAGGAAAAAGAATATGCTTGCATGAAAAATACCTTGTAAATCGACCTGGCTCAAAGCCTGGAACACCAGGCGGTCCATACGGATCAAAACGAGCTCCAGGAGGCACATTGCTGTAAAAAATAATACCAGTAGAATGAGGACTCCATCAATTTTCCAACTGACCGTAAAGATGAGGTTCAAAACTTACGGTCCGCCTGGGAAACCTGGGAAGCCTGGTCGGCCGCCTCTGCCTTCGAACCAACTCGGGTCATCTGGACCTGTTTTAGAGCATTGAGAAAGTGTCAACCCCTAGAAAGAAAATGAATCACAATTGCTATGAACATATTAAGCAAATATTTTTAACAAACCCAGTAGCATGCCTCCTCCACCCCCGAAACCACGGCTGCAAATTGCACGTCAATTTGTTAAAAAATTAAAGATGGAGCAGATCAGAATCACAACCCTATGATATCATCGAAAAAAATAATCATATCAAACAGCAACAAACCTTGGATACATCCCTGCCCCTGGACCTGGATAAAGGTCACTGCCACCCAGCGGAATAGCTGGAGGAATCACTCCCCTGTCAAAAGGGAGCAAGGTAAGCACCAAACAACCGCCTTTTAATCTAGAATTGGTATGGAGATGGGAGAATATGAAATTACACATCATGAAGTAGATACAAGACTATAAAAGTGATTTTTCAATCACATGCAAGCATATGGCATTTTTCCAACTAAACTGTATGTGCCTAACTAAATAAGATTAACAAAAGATAAAGAGAGCAATAAAAAATTGACAGAAACACTAATGAAACTAAAAAGAATCAATGTAGATCAATCCATTGCTAACCAGTAGTCTTCATAAGTTTAGTAGCTTAGTTTTGAAGTGGTTTATTTCTTAAAGAGACAATTCGGCATTTTATCGCCATGGCACTATCATTATATCATTGTAATATTCCAAATGGTGCTTCTAAGCAGCTTAGTGTCTCCTAGGAAATCTAGCTCCTACCAGCGGCCTAAGCAGGCACCAGTTACCCCACAAGTACAAAAAGGAGGATGAAGTTGGGTATACAAGTAAAAAAATAAACCCGAATCCAAAATCAAACTCATGCAGTGGTGCTAGACTGCACCACAATTGATTTCTCAACGGTTGGGCGAGCAAAATAGGTTTTAGTGAGACCATGCATTCCAAAGATGAGCACGAAAAGTGTAGTTACGGCAGTATTTAACTGCTTACAGAAGGGGAAGGACTATCACTACTTACCCCTGCGGCAAATTACGAGGGCGCTGCTCAGTGATTACAAACTCAGCTGCTGGAGGAGTCAAGCTGAAAGAGAAAAAATTACCGATAAAGAGATACAATACTTCAAATCTAGAGAAAACATTGGAGAGTAAATACGCAACTGAAGTCTGTGGATGCCGCCACTCTTTGATAGCAAACTTATAGAATAATGAGTTCCTAATTCATATAACCTTGTAACCAAATTAATACTCCCTCCGTCTCATAATAAATGCAACAAATCACTTTTTGCACTATTCAACGTACATTTTGAGAAGTTTTGTTATTCATCTTAACGACGTAAGAAAATTACGCCACCGATCCAGGGTTGAATTGCATAACTTAAAATATCATTAGTGTTTCATGATAATTTTACGAAAAATGATATTTGATCGTCTCACGACGCGAGTTAAAGTTTACCTCGACAAACCCTCGTATCAAACTGTTGTAATTATTTTGGGACGGAGGGAGTAAGAAATACTGTAGATTTTTTTTTTTCCCACAACAAGAGTCATATGACTAGTTCTCGAACCAGGTAATATGTCAAATTTCCATGTTCCTCCAAGAAACCATTTTCGCCATGATGCTCCATTCATTAAGAAAAGATCACCACATTGAGTTTTTCTTTTATCTTTCTCCAAACAAATTTTCAGTATGGTTTATTTGGTATCAGAAACTTACATAATGAGTGCCTGCTCTAATTATGGTCGAAGAAGAAATAATTATACAATTCGCTTTCATCGAACTCAAAAATTAAGCATAATGAGCATTGCGAACTATTCCAAGATCCTAGAGATCCTTCAGTTACTTTCTCCATTGTGTAACAACTTTCCGATGATGTTTCTTGTTATCAACTACAGTACTATTTTCTTTTTTCTTTCTCCAAACAAATTTTCAGTTCGGTTTATTTGGTATCAGAAACATAATGAGTGTCTGCTCTAATTATGGTTGAAGAAGAAATAATTATACAATTCGCTTTCATCGAACTCAAGAATTAAGCGTAATGAGCATTGCGAACTATTCCAAGATCCTAGAGATCCTTCAGTTACTTTCTCCATTGTGTAACAACTTTCCGATG
>JAOVYX010018909.1:32465-48884 GCA_035668315.1 Drosera spatulata
ATGTTTCTTGTTATCAACTACAGTACTATTTTAGGAGTCCTCACCAAGATGAGAAAAATAAAGTTCAGTACCTGAACTTAGAGTGTTCATATCACAGAATCACCAGAAAATATCATAAAGCATATCGAGCATTAAAGCAACAGTCAACAAAGGGTTAGATACAAACCTGGATGGGCTAGATCTAGAAGTGCTTTTAGTAGATCCATCAAGTTTTGACAAAATTTCTGACTCCAAGCTGCTAATTAGCTTCCCAAGGTTCTTATAAAGTGTGTTATAATTGTTTCCAGCGTTTTCAGCAACATACTCATCAATGCTACAAAATCATTTCACAACAAAGACAAACATTTAAAACATTCCTGTTTAAGATGGTTATGCCATGCTTCCCAATTATACAATAGTAATAACCATGACGGTAATGTCACCCAAGCTTCTCTATGGTTAAGTAGAAAAAAATACTTGAAAGACAATTCAAATGGTTATGCAGACAAAAGTCTCCACGATGAGAACAATCCCATGCCATAAAAACAGTGAACATAATTGGAGAACTGGCAGCCTCACAAGGATGCCAATGTCTCATTTTCTTACCACTTGAATAAGAAAAACTATGAGCAGCCTCTTGCCTCAACAGGTTTCAATATTGATCCAAAAATCCATGGGTGGATGACATTGAATTTGAAGGAAGCTGTTGCTACTAAATACTGGTGTTTCTGTTTTATACGATGCCATTACATTGGATACATATGGGTGAATAATGACTCACTAGTCCCAAGAATATCAGTGTAGTCCACTTTACATCAACTTTGTCCAATGTGTTCCTTCATAAAGTTGTGCATCAGCTCATTCAAGTTTTACATTCTAATGACACTAAAATATGATCATGTAAGAGTATTTCCGCATTTTAGGTGACGGAAAGTACATGACTAGAAAAAGGAATGATCTATACCAAAACCTCTTCTGGCACCCCAAAAAGATAAAATGAAGTTATCCACCAGATGTAGAGTGTTACTCTTTACATCTTTAAGAAAAGCATACTATTACGCTCCAAAATTTATCCTCTCTCCCACCTCGCTTCATTACTGCCCCCATTGCAATTGAGACATCAATGTTAGGTGATGTTGAAATAAAGACAGATGCAAAAACTTACTCCAAAAAAACCATGAAAAAATGTGTGGTAAAATAGAGAATCTACACAAAAACCTTCATGGGAATACTGAAACAGCAATACGATGACTTGGATAAAAAAAAATCAGCTAATTTCATTGCCAACTAAATTCAAACTCGAACCTGGAATTGCGACACCACCAAACCTGAACATACAATGATCGAAAGTTGAAACTGCATAATCCAAAGCAAAGCAAAAAAGGACAAAATAACTTACTTGATTTCAAGATGAGCAGGTTCAGACCCATCAGACACAGCATCAACAAGCAACTTCTCACCCATCACCAAACACTTCACCAGCACCTTCCTGTTCTTTTTCTCAGGATCCACGTACACAAACGCATACTCATCCTCGCCCTCATTCCAACCCTCAATTCCTACCTCATCTACACATAACAACCCCCAAAACCCAAAATGATTACATCTAAAATCTTAAAATTTCTCTAAACACAGGAATTTTGATAGCACAGCTTCCAAATGTGGTAATAACTCGTTCAAATCGTAATATCATAACTTCAAAAAGATATTTTTCCAAGTTTTACATAATCGGAGTTGACAAATTCCCAAATCGGTACTTCAAAAAGATATTTTTTCAAGGTTTTCATAATCGGAATCGACAAATTCCCAAATCAATTCAAATCGGCCGAATCGGATGACTAATCGGCCGGATCGGATCGATTCGATTCAAACCTATTTTTGATCAATTTTTAGGAGAGAAAAGACAATAAAAAAGATAAACATCAAAATAAAAGAGGCAAAAATTTTAAAAATAAAAAAAACATCTAAAATTATAGAAGTCTTAGATTGATAATTTCATATCTTTAGTCAGTTCAAACTTCAAATTATAAATACACATAAAATATTCAGCATCATTAATTAGATATATTTTTCTGATTTTCTAAATCAAAAAAAATGAAGAATGACGATGATCCTCAAAATATCCTCCATAATATCTAAGATTCTTATTAGGACCCTCATCAGGATCCCCGGATTTCTGTGCATACAAGTCGATCATCACCACGACAATGGAAGAAGCTCGAGCTAAATCAGAAAAATCATAAAAGATAACATGAAAGGCAACATGAAAGGCAACATGAAAGGCAGCATGAAACCTCGGCGGTTTAGATCTTTTTTTCTAAAGCATAATAGACAACATGATAACCCGAATTGGTATGAATCGTCTGATTCAGGCCTAAATCGCCCAATTCAAGGTCGATTCGGACCCCTTCAAGCCGATTCGGGCCATTTTCTAGAAAATCGGTGTGAATTGTAATCAGTGGAGCCAAAAATCGATATGATTCACCGATTAATCGACCGATTCGGGTAATTTTGTAAACCATGTATTTTTCCAAAGATAATGCAACCAAAAAGTGCAAGAAGTTTCAAATTGAACACTTCCTAAAATGACTACTGCTTTAAGCACAAATACCACAACACTGCTATTTTCTACTTTATGCCACGTCATCTCACTCTACCACTCCTTCCCTCCTAAATAAATTGCAACACTATTCACCCAATATGTTGAGGAGATCTGCCCAAAGTGGTGGTGATCTGTTTTTTTTTTTTTTTTTTGTACTAAATTATGCAACAAATTCTTTTTTTTTTTTTTTTTCTTGGGCATACCGTTGAAGCATGTACCTTGATCACCTTTGGTGCTTCACAATAAATTCACGAAAAACAAAATGTGATCATCTCGTGGTTTGGCTCGAATTTCGCCCCAATAGGTGTGAAATGTGATCCATTCGAAATTTAATTTCGATGGAAGGAGTACCACTTTTCATCTGTAATTTCCCCTCTCCTCTTACCCACACAAACATAAAACTTATACGTAACTCAACCAAAATTCAACACATTTTTTGGTACAAAAGTACTTTAAACAATAGCGCGCTGTGACATGAGAAATTCTAGAACCCAAAAGAACAATTATCCCCCAAAATCACATCACCACCACTCAAAACCCTAACCCATAACCACCAATCACTAATCACCAATCAACGATCAATATTATCCATACCGGTGTTGGAGGATTCGGAGAGGGCGGAGTCGGAGAAGGCGGGCGGGCCGGTGGAGACGAGGACGAGGCCGGAGGAGACGAAGAAGGCGTGGACGGCGAAGGCGAGCTTGTCGGAGTCGGAACGGAAGGTCGGGCGTGATGAGCGGATCACCGCCATCACTGATTTCTCCGTCGCCATTCTTGCCGGACAGGAGGTGCGGCGGTGAAGAAGACTTGGGGGAGGGGAAATGAACAAATTGATGGCGGTGAAACTGGGTTGTGTCGTATATACTCGAACCATTAGTAATATACGCTCACTCTTCGTCTGTCTCGTATTATTTAGTCATCAATAATACATCTTTTTATTTAGATTATTTTCAAATAATTGACATTTTTTTTCTATTCGTATCATTTAATAAATTAATCTCATCTGTTATTATATATTTATTAATTTTTCTTTCAACTATTATCATAAATTTTGATGGCAGCAACAAAAATATTATTATTTTCATTCCATAATTCATACAACATTTATGTATTTTGTATTATTCTATACGCATGAATACAAGTCTCATTTTCATATCAAATCACGTCTAATCGTCCCGCAATATATATTAGGTTGAAATACGTAATTTATACAACCATTGATGTTTCACGATAAATTTACACGTGTGTTAAACTTTACATCGACACGCAGATCATAATGTTACAAATATTTCTTCACCAAAATCAATACAAATTTAACAATCACTTACATTTTCGTATCGGATCAACAGTAACAACTAATATGAAACGAAGGAAATACCTATTTTGAATAATTTTGTTTTTTTTTTATATTAATTATATAACAAAATTACATGATGTATAACTTAAAATATCATATTGAGATACATTTGCATGATTTTCTGACAAGTCAAGTTCAAATCGACAAGAACATATCTAGAATCAAAATATTGGCTTTATTTTATAGCTAGAATCGATTGAGAACCATTTATAAATCATTTAAACGATATTCTGTAATCACTAACCGATTCACTATAATCGATTAAGAAATCGATTAATCGATTAACCGTGACCGTTTACCTAATTGATTAATCAAAACCGATTAATAAATTATACAGGTTACGAAAACCTTAATCAATTTTTATGTTTTTTCCACAGTAACCAAAACCAATTAAAAATCAAATTGAATAATTTTTAATTGTACCGATTAACATTCTTATGCTCTCGTATGGTCCAGACTCTAACCATATCAAAACTTTGACGTGAGTTGTCATCTGAATGTCTCTAACCTTTTACAATAGATGCTATAGTTTTTATTATTCAACATGTATTTTGAAAAGTTCTGATATTACAACAAATGAAGTTATAAATTATTATTATTATTATTATTATTATTATTATTATTATTATTATTATTATTATTAATTTATCAAAGAGTTAAATATTTCTCTAAAAAAAGATTTAAATTATCAATAATATATCACAAATATTTGAATAATTTTATTAAAAGATGATAATTAGCCCCTAAAGTATTAAGCAGTGTCAAATGATCACCTTCAAGGTTTAAAATTAAGCACTTAGGGGATGTTTGGTTCGACATAAAATTGGTCAACATTTGCTTTAAGCTCAATTTTAAATTTTAAAAAGGTGTTTGACAATCAATTTTAACACAATTTTTAGAAATTTAAATTCTGAATGAGATAAGTCATTCCAAGTTGCTTATTTCTTAATGCCAAAACTTGAAATTTTGTTTGATGGAATATCTTTCCTCTTAAATTTAGAGATTCCCCATCTTTCTTTACAGATAATTTTCTGTTTTTTGAAAAATAATTCTGACTTTTTCCTAACATATAAAAAAACTTGTCACTTTTTTCCGGATATTATTTATTAAACGCTAAAATGCTTCTTTTAATTTCACAATCAATCATAAGCACCTTTAAGTATTTTCGTTCAATCCAGCCAAACCGACCCTTAACCTCTAAATCAAACCATATAACTATAACATGAAAAAATACAGAGACATCAAAGCCAGAACCTCTAAATTGATCGCAACAAAGCTGGGCTTTTAGTGTTAAAACGCAATTTATGGTCATACATCAACATCAAAGGCAGAATCTATAAATTGGTCGTACGAGTACATCACACATGACATTTACAAACACCGACTTGCATAATAGATACTATAAGACCATCGTCTAAGGCCTTAGAATTACACCAGAGATACAAGGTCGAAGTCAGAGGTACAATACAAACAAGCGCATACCATATGCGCAGCAACAGAAAACCGTTGGCAAAAAATATACTCGTACATCAACATCTTACTCTTCGACATTTCACCCATCCCTCCATTTGCGAAGAATTTCTATAGCTTGTTTCTTCGCCCAAATATCGATTGATATGCATCTCTTGCCTACAATATGATACTCTTTGGTTGGTCACCATATAGGATCTTCAGTAAATCTCATACCTGAAGTAGAAAAAATTCAATGTCAGGAAATTTATTTACACAATATTAATTGACCAACACACAGATATATATTGACATACGGTTGTAACATAATTTCACAAGTATGGGTGCTTTTCTTTTCATGAGTAACCAAGCTGTTATTGCTCTTGAAGTGAAGACCACATTAGGTACCACACGCCAGTAGAAACCACGCTAATAGGATCCACTTCATCGATGTCATCCTCATTATTGGGAACTATTTCATTGTATAGATCCATCGGGAAAATGTTTTTGCTGTCTCTATTTGTGACAGAGCCATAAACCTATCTACGTTGGGAATTTTTATTTCGTCCCTATCCGGTCCCAAATTCGAATAAAATGGTGAGGGTTATGTGTTAGGTAGTCGATAGCCAACACGTAAAAAGTCCCGTTGGATCTCTCAACATGAATATGACGACTTGCGACGCCGTCGTATTCATGTAGTCGACCCCACTTGATTGGATAAAAGTTTGATTTGTTGTTGTTGTATTTGTGACAGAGCCATGCTCTATCCAGGAAAGTTTTGCATTACTTGAGGGTGTACTTAACAAAGTTGCAGGCTTAATAAAGACCTGTAACCAAATGGATTTCCAAATTAAATTTATACTACAATGAGGGTAAATACATATCATGCAATCCAGAATCATAAGATTCTAAAAAGTTATTGACTTACTAACATAAACTTAATTGTTTTATCTCTTCCACGTTATGAGCCGTTTTAGCAGATGCTTCTAAAAACAAAAGATCATTATCCTCGATAAGTTGGTCGTCTCTCCTACTCACAACTCTTTTATGAGCAAGATCACATTTATTACCCACAAGCATCATGGTGACATTAGTTTTTGGCGCTTTCTGAACATTCTCGTCGATCCATAGTGCCAAGTGATTGAAAGTTTTCCTTCTAGAAGACAGGGAAAAAAAAAACAAGAAAAACAACAACTTTCATGACATTCTTTTGATGAGATTTTCGTTAGGCTGCATTACCTTAGAGGAACTCAAAGAACAAGTAGACCAACATAAACCTACCTCGTTATGTCATACTCAAGAACAACGATAGTTGCATCTTATCAGTGTACGGGGATTAGTCGAGGTGCGCGCGAGCTGATCCGGACACCCTCGTCACCAAAAAAAAAAAAAAAAAAAAGAACAACGATAGTTGCATCTTTTTAACATGATATAGAAATCAACCTCAATGAATATTGTCCGGCCTGTAACATTCAATCAATTAGACCATGACATTAAATACTCAAGCAGAATACTTATCGAGAAGTAGTAAGTCACTAACCATCAGTGTATAACTTTCAAACCAACAACCATAATTAAGCTCCTTTTTTTTTCTTTTTTTGGAAGAAAGGCACCATAAATAAGCGTCATCGTGAGGAAGGAAAGAGATTAAGCATATCAATCTTGAAGTTACAGATTCTTGATAATAAACATACGAGAAGAGATTAAACAAAAAAGAGTAACGATACAGGATTGCTACTAACAGTATCCCAATTTTGGAACTTAATAGGCCTTCCATCGATAGTGATTGTTGAAGCAACGAATTTGAGACCGATTGTCATGTCATGAACGGATTCAAACCTCTTATCCGTGAATCGGCACAACAAGGAAGATTTGCCCACACCTAGATGACAATGAACACCCCATCTATATCAAAAACGAAATCAGGAAATCCCCTTGATTTTAGGGTTTTAGAAATCTTCTACAAAATACAGAATAAATGAGAAAAAATGAGGAACAAAATATGATACCTGAACATCCAATGATGACATGCTTCATTGGTTCAAACAGTAGGGATGAAGATTTTGGCGAAGACAAACTTGATGGAGCCATCGTAGAAGAGTTTGTCGATTGTCTTTTTTTTTTTTTTTTTCCCTTTTTTTTTTCAAATGGGCCTCAATGTACTCCATTTCCTGGTAGAACTCCTTAATGGTCAATGGATGGAAGCGTGATTCATATCACATCATGCTCGTTCATTGTTAATTCTGAATGGCATCAACCAACTCTTCAAGTTCATTATTCGAAGACAGGTGAAAGAGTTTATTTTATCAAAATGTATATTTCTTGAGATAATAAGGATGAGGTTTTTTTTATTTGTCCTCTTTCTAGTTATCTTAGGAAAATTTTCATCAATTTATGTGAAATATTGATTTTTCTTTTAGTGGATTTGATTTTCTGTCAATTTTTGGTTTGGAAGGTTAGATCATGGTTAATTGATTAGTGATAATCGGTTCATATTATCGATTAAATAATTTTAAATCGATTAATCGTTGGTTAGAAGGTTAAAAATCATAACCGGATCGAATAATTACGATTTTACTTTGAAAACAAAAACAAAAACCAAATCGTTTAATTCATCGGTTAATAGATTTCACTTTGCACCGTTCAGTTTAGGTTAGATATACTTCATAACCGTTTTTTGCCTTGATTAGCCCAATGTACAAACTAAATTTCAACTTCTAACTAACCCTTATTCTCCTTTTAGCCACAAAAGTCAAATGTTAACATCCCATTTACCACTGCACCAGAATACCAGATGATATTTTTTCAACTGTCACCCTTTTCCATTTAAGGGTGCACTGCACCCCCAAAACAGCCATCAACAAAACCATTCTCTCCCTCATCCTTCCCGTCCATTCGAGGAAGAAAACGAAGAAAAAATAAGAACCCATTCGAATCATAATTCATTTGGTACACTAAACGTCGCTTTGAACGAAATTTTGTTAAGATTTGGAGCATACACAGTCCAACAAAGATGAATGATTTGTTCTCCAGCTCGTTCAAGAAATACACGGACCTGAAAGAACAGGCCTACATGGGCGACATGGAGGCAGGAAGCTCTAAGGAGGGTATAAACCTCGACAAGTTCTTCGAGGACGTAGAGAATGTCAAGGCGGACATGAAGGACGTTGAAAAACTGTACAAAACGCTCCAGGAGTCGAACGAGGAGAGCAAGATCATCCACAATGCGAAAGCCATGAAACAGCTCCGCGCCAGGATGGACTCTGATGTTGTACAGGTCCTCAAGAAGGTGAAGGTCATCAAAGGGAAACTTGAGGCTCTAGAGAAGTCTAATGCCTCTAGCCGGAATGTGCCTGGATGCGGGCCCGGATCCTCATGTGATCGGACGAGGACATCGGTTGTTAGCGGTCTAGGAAAGAAGTTGAAGGATATGATGGATGATTTCCAGCGGTTGAGGGCCAAGATGCAAGAAGAATACAAGGAAACTGTTGAAAGAAGGTGATGCTTAAATTTTCTGCAATGAGATGATATTGCAGTTTATTCATGACTCAACTATCATCTTAATGGTCATCGTTCAAAGTAATGATTTGATTATTATTCACCATTAGGTTGTCTATTATTTTTACGATGGTTTATCTCGCGACCAGATCAGAATACATTCAAAAGATAACAGTTGCAAATTCTCTTACTAAAACAACAAAGAAGATATTACAAGAAGATTGTACTAATCAATATCTATGTTTAAATGTCTTTTTTTTAGGATAATTCGTCAAAAACTAATTGCTAAGAATGTCCCTAATGCAGATACTTCACCATAACGGGAGAGAAGGCAGACGAGGCAACAATCGAGAACCTAATAGCGAGTGGTGAGAGCGAGAATTTCCTAAAGAAAGCCATACAAGAACAGGGGAGAGGACAGATTCTAGACACCATATCTGAGATCCAAGAAAGACATGACGCTGTGAAGGAAATCGAGAAGAACCTGATCGAGCTGCACCAAGTTTTCCTAGACATGGCGGCATTGGTGGAGGCACAGGGACAGCAGCTCAACAACATCGAGAGCCACGTCGCCCATGCTAGCTCGTTTGTTAGGCGAGGGACAGATGAGCTTCAGGTGGGGCGAGAGTACCAAAAGAGCGCTAGGAAATGGACTTGCATCGCTCTTCTTCTCGGGCTTGTTCTCGTTGTCATCTTCGTTCTTCCCCTTATGAACATTATCTTGCCATACTTGCTCTAGGTAAGAAGATGCAAATCTGAAAGGGAAAAAAAAAAAAAAGGTTAAACAAAATAACATCAAAATGCACAATTCTTCATTTCTTCTCGCTGGGAAAAATCTTTCCTAAGATAGCATGCACATATCAATTAGATTAGTACGGATTACAATTTGTTCTGATAAATTTTGTAATGATTAGGAGCTAAATTTTTCTTTTTAGTGAAAAGGATGTGATTGGTGCTTCAATGATGATTGCACTTGTTTCTTTCTTGTTGTTTACTTGGCTTTGTTTGTACGATGTAAACTTTGCTCATTGGAGGAAAAGAATCATCGAAGCTGAAGCTGCTAGCACAAACAGTATGATCCTCGGAAAATAGATGCACCTGTAGCGATAATCGCATCAGGGACTATCAAACATATAGGATAGGAATTACGAAGGAAACTGGGAACTCATACGGTGGAGTGTGGACACGTCCAGGTCGGCGAGACAACTCTTCCATGTTGTGACGCAACGCAGGCTCTTCCATACGTACATTCATAGTTGGAGATCGCTGATAACCATTACATGCACGTGAACTCAAATAAGAAAACTATTACAAATAGGGAATAGACTACAACTCAGGAATGAGCACACAGCGGACATTGAGTAACACACAAATACAACAATTATGCCATCTGATAAGGTTTGATCGACCCGCCTGCATAGCATGATCATAATGCGAATGACACCCTTGTATTTTAGCTCCTCTGCATCACTGTGTCTGCTGATGAACCATAATCGTACAACATGGAATCAGCCCCTGAGCGGGAGCTCAAAGGCCTTCGTTGTAGGTCACACCGGTGGACTGTATCCACGACGCACCCTGGATCAGTTGAGCCACGGTGAACTTACTAGCCTCCGTAGCACTGGTGATCACGTGATACCCCGCCCAATTTACCCTTTTGCTGGTGCTTGAACCTGGACCTCTGTTAGCATACTCACCATAGTACAAGGTGCCAAGAGCAAAATCGCCACTCCACACGGACCACCCAGTTGGATCAATGTTGTCGGCGATGTAGGACTGCATCACAACGGTCCTAGAGTACTGCTTCCAAGGTCGTCCCAAATACGATTTAAAGGTTCCCTGAACGGGCTGAAGATCAGAACTAGCGGTTATTTGACAGTTCTGGATCGACGTGCCCGTGTTCTGGTTTGGGTCCTCACGACCTTGAGCCGTCACAGTGTTGAACTGTTGTGCCATGGGCTTTCGGGCTATTAATTGACAGTTCTGGAAAACCACAGCTGCGTTCCCAAAGATGAAGTCTACTGTTCCTGTAATAATTGAGTCCCTGTAGAATTGCCTGAGGCTGTGTGCATAAAGAGTATCTTGGTAGGCATCGATCCGACAACGATTTATCACCGTTTGATCAGCACCAACACGAAGGGCAACTGCTTGATGTTTTTGTGCCCCGGCTGTGTTCTGGAACCATATGTCCTGTGCCATGAATCCGTCACCGGTCGCCGCTGTATCCAAAGACATAATTCATTCAGTTTCTGATCTAAGATATATGGTTCAAGTAACATTAATACTGATCTTTTCGAATTAAAAATAAAAGATATAAGTTAACAAAGAACTACAGAGCTTACCGACAGTCGCGGAGTTGAAGGTTGTTGCACCATCGACCACATTCAAGCTACCAGTGATGATGGTCAGATCCATGCCGTCCCCGACAAGCATGATATTCTTCTTTGCAATCTGGACATTCTCTTTATAGGTTCCCTTCTTCACATATATCACATACCTAGTTTTTCCATTGTTTGGGGCCGCTGCAACAGCCTCTTTCACTGTCTCATAGTTTCCACTCCCATCTTGTGCAACCACAAGATTAGCGTTAACATTAAGGTCACGGCGTGGCGTTTCTAGAAGCTTCCTATCCCGACTAGACAGCCAAGATGGAAACTCATCCACCACTTTCCCTATAAAACCATTCTCTTTTCTAGGTTTAATGGCAACAAGCATTGCCAAAGAGGCTCTTGCTCTAGCTATCAAGTCATCAAGCCCAGGTTCCATCATGGACCGGGCAGGACCGGACAATCCATCGAGGCAAGTGAAGTGGTTTGTCAAAACACTATCAAGCCATGCATGGGCATCATCATTGGAACCAATTATGAGAGCATCAAGGGAGTCTACCACTCTCTCCATGGACAACTCCATGAGTTCAACACAATCAAGCACGGCCGCTCGTTCCCTCTCATCGTTGATCCGAACACGGAGCTCATTCGCTTTGTTAAGCACATCACGGATATGAGGTTTTGTTTTAGCCAAGAAAATTTTAAGTGGGTCAACATTGTTAGTCTCGAAGAGACCGTTGTTGGACGTGGCATCAGAGACCATTGCTAGGCATGATGAAGGGTCATGAGCATTTTCACATACTTTTGATATCGAGATCGTGCCGGAAAATTTCAAGGTGATCGGATTTTCATGGCTTGCGAAGAGGGAAAATGAGCCAACAATGAGAAGTAGAGCTAATAGAGGAAGAGCTATGCATAAGAACTTGGCATGAGAAGATTGTCTAGGATTTGCGAGCAAAGGCTGATAAGCAAAAGCCATTGACACTGG
Source organism: Drosera spatulata (assembly GCA_035668315.1). Taxonomy (NCBI): domain Eukaryota; kingdom Viridiplantae; phylum Streptophyta; class Magnoliopsida; order Caryophyllales; family Droseraceae; genus Drosera; species Drosera spatulata. The sequence continues at coordinate 44,666 of JAOVYX010018909.1, forward strand.
ATAATGTTTTTTGAGCTCGAGGTGTGTGATTCATTAGTGTTGCTCGGTTGCCATTCTATATAGGAAGTGAGAGTCAATGGTCAAAATGGATATAGTAATAAAAGTTAGGTTGATCATGAATAATTGAGGCTTTGGGTAAAAATTATTGGGGATTGAAAATATGAAGATTCCTGTGAGCTCACTTGGTATTTAAAATGTTTGTCCCATTATCATTATGCCGCCCATGTATGAATTCTTTGTCATGGTTTACTTTTCAAATCCTGTAATGGTCTAGTCTGCTCTTTGTCTCCCCTCCTTTGTCATGGATTCCTCATGGGCTTAGATTGGACTATTTGAAAGTGGCTTTTACCAATGTTATTGAATTATGAATGATCTGTGCAAACTCGTACGGATTATTATTATTAGAGAAAAAAAAAGGAGCTACGAATGATAAAACTAAGATGGCTGGAGCAACTATTACAACAATGTGTCGGCTGTAGCAACTATTAAAAAAAAAAAAGATGCTGTAGCAACTAGCACATGATGCGCAGGTGACTAATGCACCGAGCATTGACGACCCGTGCAATTTGGCTTGATGTACCAGTCACCGGTGCCTTGTGCACGAATCACTAGTGTTTGGTGCACAATTTGTTATGACTTGTAAACCGTTACAACCCTAGTCCACCCTTGTTATTATTAAGAATTTATAACCTAATTTCGAGATTTTAAATGTAAAGATCTAGGAAGAACCCAACGAGGAAGATCGATACCCCAAATCAGAAGTAAATACCTCAAAAATACATGAACACAGCTCATTTATGGGTTACATACTATTCACACAAGTATACTTCTCTACATATACGCTGCTCAATTAATCTTCTTCTCAAGGTGGGAAACCGTCAATTCACGTATATTCTCAACTCCAATCCCACGTTCATATCCATCAATTTCATGGATCTCCTTTGTTTCGCTTTGTACAAATCATAATGATGACTTGCAACATGCTGATGTCCTTCAAACATGGTCAATCAGCCCCAGATAGTACTCATCAATCCATATCTCAATCAGCGGAATTCTTACCGGTAAGCCAATATGCTTAATTATTCCATGCGTTTTAAAATATAAATAACAGTTTGACCCGATATATATATATGTTAAATTTATATAAAATTTAATGATAAAAAAAATACTCCCTCCGTCCCAGAAAGGCTGCAACATATACGTATTTTACATTATTCTCTATGTATGAATACAAATATCGTTTTCATATCAAATCACGTCTGATCGTCCCGCAACATGTATTAGATTGAAATATGTAATTTATACAAATATTGATATTTCACGATAAATTTATAAAAAAATTACGTTTGTTGTTGTTGCACGCGTGTCAAACTTTACATCGATACACGTGCAAAGTCAAAATGTTACAATCTTTCTGGGGCGGAGGGAGTTTTTTTTTATGATAATAGAATTTATTCTAACATTTGTAATACGAGATAATGGATATGCTATAACAGATGATGATTATTTTGATATTTTTTATATAAAAATATTATTAAATATAATATATTATATATATTTTAAAATAATCTAAACAAACAAATGATATTTATATTATAAAATAAAAAAATATCTTTTCTGAAATGATGTCTATGACTACACACATATTCATGATGCAAAAAAAAAAACTAGTAGTAAACGCCTGAAAGGACCCGTCACATTGCTCAGAAGTCAGAACCATTGTGAAATTAGTTGAAAATATTATTTCATCCCTTTTAAAATAATTATAATATTTTGATTAAGAAATTTATTGAGATAAATCTTAATTTATATCATGAAATAATTAAATATTATTTTTATAAAATTATCATAAAATATTAATGATAATTTAAATTATAAATTTCAATTTTGGATCAACGATTTAATTTTTTTAAATCGTTAAAATGAATAAAAAATTTCTTAAAACACATATTAAATAATATAAAAAATAATTTATTATATTTATTTTAAAACGAAGAAGTAGAGTATGGATAATCATGGACATGACTGGCTGTTGAACATGGAGTATATGACTGGTAAAGATTAGGATAAAACACTTTTTGAGAACTACTTGAGCATGTGACTCAAGCAGCAAGACCGAGACATATCTTGTTTTTATATTAGAAGCAGGGCATGTGATTCATGCTGAAGAGGGCAAGGATATAATATATTTTCCAGTCATTTCGATTAGTGGAAAACAAGGAAGATAAGACAGGAAGAGGAAACAACCAGTAACGTACACTAAAACACTAATCTAGCAATAAAGGTATTTTTTTTACCTTTTATTTTGTTCATCTACATTAAAGTCCAAATCATGTCTATGATGGAAGCAATCGGTTTGTTTCTATAGAAAGCGAGAAATAGATACAAACAGTGCTGTTTCTTACTACGAAGAAATAAAGCACAACGCTGAAAATAAGGGTTAGACCAAAAAGTAACTCACAAATCAACTTCAATGAAAGATTTTTAAGGATTGATAAAGATTTTCAGGATTGCTACTTCAAGCGCTTAATCCACGAAGTACTGCATTTTTCCAACTTGAAATATCATTATCTTTGTTGACAGAACAATTTCTTAAAAAAACAAAAAAACGAAAAACAACCGAAAATTACCTTAGAATACATCTTTTTCATACAATCCGCACAAATAATTCCTCTTTAATATAATTTGAATTTTTCCCAAAACAAACCCGCCTCTCCCCGTAACTGTCTCCTTTTTCATTGTATTTGATCAAATCAAATCTTTTTATTGAGATTTCTCATTCGACATCCGTGAGAATCATCATATAATTTTGATGGTCATAAAAATAATGATCATATTTATCTTACAATTATGATTATAAAGATATAAGTTAGTTAGAAAATAAAGAAATTTAGGAAAATTGTCATGAAAATAGTGATATTTACACATAATATTTTTATTTCTTAATAGGTAAGATATTTCTCTAAGTTATCTTTATAGCTAAATTTCTTAAAAGATATAACTATCTCTCCATCTTATAAAAACTGTAAATGTAGGGGATCTAAGGTATACACCCCCCAACTTCACAATCTAACAATCTAATATTCCACACATAATACAAGTTGATTTTTCCTTTTGGTCTTGATCATCGTCAGACGATCCCGTCATCACAATCATCCTCTAGATCGTCGATCCACGACTGCACAATTTCGTGCCTATTTTTTGGTACAAACAATTTGACGTGTCAGGTATGGAGCTCTGATTCGATGACACGAAAGACTCGAAATCAAACTAACAACGATCGTGGGGAAAACAGATCCCAAAGCTCGGAACATCAAGGACCTCCATGTCGGGAAGTCGAAGTACAACTTCTAATTACCCACAGATTCAAAACCTACTCGGAACAATCAACTGGAACAGATTTCTCTTGGGATCTTGTTTCTGTTCGAAAGTTTCAGGAAAAAGATGCAGAAGTTGGTAAAAGACACAATAAAAAGGTAATCACCACCAATCCTATTACCTTAAATTCACCACTTGCATTAAATGAAAAAGGACCAGCTAAGATCAGAACTGCCGAGGACGGACAATGCAATCCACACCTAGGGTCAATACCCAACCCTAGGAGGGATCAAAGGACCTTCGAAACCGACCCGAAAAGTCGAATTGAACTAGATAGAGAAGACAAAGTCAGCTCGAAAGTTCGACGACAAGTCGTGCAAAACGATAAAGATATGAAAAGGATGATCAAACAATTAATAGAGAGAAAGATGGGCAACTTAGACAAGAATGAAGGAAGAAAAATTTCTCCTTTTTCTAGAAGGATATTTTTTAGAGAGACCTCCAGAATGATTCAAGATATCACAACTAGAGACCTATGATGAAATCACAGACTCGAACTCGCATATACAAAATTACGAGTCCATCATGGATATTTATAGGGCCAATGAGATGATCTTGTTTAAGGTTTTCCCTACGACTCTCAAAGATGCAGCCCGGGCATGGTTCACTACAAAAAAAGGGCATTTTAGCTACGGAAAATTTTAGCTACGGAAAAAATCCGTCGCAAAAACATATTTTTTAGCGACGGATCCGTAGCTACAATACAAAAAAAAAAAATCGAATGTATTAGCGACGGAAAGTCAACGCTGTCGCTAAAGTTCACATATTTAGCGACGGATTCCGTCGCTAAAAGGTATTCCAAAAGTGCACCCAGATTATTTAGCGACGGATTCCGTCGCTA